>JAUCNO010002281.1:0-12861 GCA_032353835.1 Enteromius viviparus
ACCAACACTCCAAATACTGACTCTTTGCATAAATGTCATGTAATTGTCGATAAAAGCCATTGAAACGTATGAAGTGCTTGTAATTATATTTCAGTACATCACAGATCTAAAAGCAGCTTAGCAGCAAACTTTGTAAAAACTAATATTTGTGTCATTATCAAAACCTTTGGCCACGGCTGTACTGAACTGTACTGCCGGTATTGGTATGGTCTTGGTAAAATGACTTGGTCATTGAGTTCACACGCTCAACAAACATGTGCATGATTGGCTTCAATGATCAACAAAAACACCATAAATAGGGTTGATGTTCTTCACAGAGACACACATATACACACAGGATCATCTGAAAGCAGTGTCTGTCAGTGGGAACAGAACTGAGCCGCCACTCTAGACAACCTGCTATCATTACATTGTTTTGAAGTACTGGTAGTTTTGCCATTAGTTTGTACTCTTTTAGGCCTAACAAGTTTGCTTTCAGCCTCCAGAAGTCTAGGACTGGCACTGCTAGTGAGATCTGAATCACTTGTTGCTATTCAGCAGCTACATTAGCTATACTGAAAACTTTTGCGAATAGTGAGGTCATGCAATAATAGTCAAAGTCAAACACACAGACATCTTCACAAGGGTGTGACTGACGTTTGTCTGTTCTTGTGTTCAGATGCCTGTGATCTCACATTGGATCCAAACACAGCAAACACTCGACTCATTCTGTCGAATGAAAACAAGAAGATTGCATGTGTGAAGGATCATCAGCCATATCCTAAACATCCAGAGAGATTTGATGAGTTTCTTCAGGTAATGTGTGTAGAGAGTCTGACTGGACGCTGTTACTGGGAGGTTGAATGGAGCGGATATAAGGCTGATATATCAGTATCATATAAAGGAATCAACAGGAAAAGATCTAGAGACTGCTGGTTTGGATTAAATGAAAAATCCTGGAGTCTTTGGTGCTCTGATGAAGGATTTACTGTCTGTCACAATAATAACAGCACTGATATACCTTTTGTCCCGTCAACCTCTTATAGAGTAGGAGTGTATGTTGACGTGTCGGCTGGCACTCTGTCCTTCTACTTCGTCTCTGACACATACACACTCACACACTTACACACATTCAACACCACATTTACTGAACCCCTCTATGCCGGATTTAGGGTTGATGATGATTCCTCTGTGTCTCTGTGTGAAGTAAAACAACAAATACACACACAATTGTAAATGCTCATCCTGATGTTCACATGCACACAAATTTATCAGATCTCGCATCATTACATTTGTATTCATTTTTTTCCCCAGTGCTTTCCATTGTCATCCAGAAGATATAAATCTAGATCAAACACACATGCTGTTCTGGATCTTTGTAAAATATGTTATATGGTTGCTTTATTATTTATACTGCAAACTGATCATCAAATTGAATAAAAGTATATTTTTGCTTACTCAGCTTATGAACCTGTTTATAAATTCCCAGATAGCACACGTACGTCTGCAAGATGTCAGTTAAAGATCTCTTGATCTGGAAAGCATCTGCTGACTACTTACAGATGTCAGTTTTACATACATTCTAAATCATAAACATCTTAAAGACATCTTATAGACGTCTATTTGACATCTAAAAGGAGACGTCCTATAGACGTATTGCAGATGAGCAAACAACCTAAATAATACGTTTTGCAGATGTAAATGCAGACGTCAAATAGATGTCTCCTACATGTACGTGTGCTATCTGGGTTGCTGATGTAAACTGCTGTTCACTTCACTCAATTCAATAAATTCATTCTGTACAAACATTTAAATAAAATGTTACACTTTATATTAAATTCACAATTGCTATGGATTTATCATGTAATTATTCTGATGTTACACAGCAGCGGGCAGTAAATTGGGATTTACATTTAAATTGTGGTTGGTGTCCAGAATGTTACACTTTATATTAAGTGGGCAGTTCCTGAGGAGTTACGTATATATACACTGGTTTTACAGAGGTGCACAAACTCCACCCACTTTACATATCCCTAAACCTGCCCAACTACACCCCCTGATTATCTCCTGTTCCAGTTACTCTTATACATACTAAGTTCTAATAGTGTCAGTTCTGTTACATGACTACTTGATACATGTATCTGTTACACATTTGTATTTAAAAACACCATTCTGAGAGTTGTTACATGTGTGTAGTTACAGAAATATTACAGCTGTAGATACTATGTAGCAATGTGTGCTTACACTGTGGCTACATACTAGATACACATCTAGTTACTATGGAAGTACACAGCGAATAGGGACACTTAATATAAAGCCTATTTGAATCCTTGAATTTCGCACATCCTCATATTCAAAAAGGAAGCAGAACCACTCCATTACATCCCTTACCACAGCTTCACAATAAAACATACATTTTATAAAACGTGATACATTCAAATTAGAAACAAGTCAAACAGGTTCCTAACAAGTGTGAATAACACGGAAAAGTACCATTTTATAAGGTGGAACGAATGAAAGTTGCGAATGGATTCAACATACTGTAGTCAAACATTTATTTACAAGGGCTTGTGACTGAAAACTTGAATGTTATGATGTGTTTATGCAACCTATAAGAGCAACGGATTCTGGGTAAAGACAGCATCTGACTGTTGAATGAAAGAAAGAAAGAAAGAAAGAAAGCATGAAGCAACTTGTTTTACGAAAGTGAAAGAAATTTCAGAGCTTTCTGTTTGGTTCAGATGAGGAAACGGCTACGGGTGAGTTTCACCTTTCCTACTTATATCATCTTATAATGTGTCAGTGGTCGCTTCCGATACTTTAATGCTGTGCTGAGATTTTAATTGCTTTATTTAAACCTCATCGTGATCACAGAGATGAAGTGTGGCGAAGTTGGTTTTATGTTGGTTTTATGTTTTTGCTTCAGCATCATGTAATCATAACATGGATCATGTTGGATCTGGTTCAGATCTCATTTAAGTGCATAATGTCGAAACTAATAATAATATTATTCAATGATTTAACTGTTTTAAGTATCTGAAGTATAAAAAGTACTTACAATGATCCCCACTTGCACACGTCAAGTTGGGGAGCATCTCAAAAGTGCAAAAACAAATATGTGCATTATTTAAAAAAAAAAAAAAAAAAAATGTATCTTTTAACATAATATCGAAATTAATAATATTATTCAATGATGTAACTGTTATAAGTATATGAAGTAAAAAAAAAAAGTACTCACAATGATCCCCACTTGCACACGTCAAGTTGGGGAGTGTCTTAAAAGTTCAAAAACAAATATGTGCATTATTTAATAAAAAAAAAGATCTTTTTACATATATAGTTTATGATAGCAAACAAATTAAGTATAGAATATGGTGATTTTAACATTTAATTGATCAATATAGGCCTATCTGTTATAACTAGTAAACCTAATGTATGAAAAAAAAATTGGGTTTTGGTTGTTTTACTGAAAGACCTAAAATTTTGTGTTTTCATACATGCATCACATAGTACACATCTATATACACAGCCGTTCGAAAGATGTTTAATGTTTTTAAGGGAGTTTCTTCTGCTAATCAAAGCCATATTTAATTAAAATAATTTCTTTTTTAATATACTTTAACCCTTCGAAGTGCATTGTAACCACACTGTTGCCCTTTGGCTGTCTGACCTTTGTGGCGTTAGCCTTTTAAATAATCTCTTAATGGCACAATATGCATTTAAACATATACAATTTTTGTAATAAAATGTACAAAAACACTTGCACAGTGTTATATATTTCATGCAGTTGTGTACTTATGTTATGACGCAATATCCGTGCTTTCCGCGTTTCCATTATGGTACGGTTATGGTTTCTAGTGGTGAAAACTTATGCCTTTGAGGGTATAATTTTTTTATCATCTGATTATTTGTGCAATAATTTTAGATAATATCATACAGAACAGTGTAACACCATCATCACAGAACTGCTGATGTAGTACTAGTGCAGTATAATACAAATCTTTTCTTCTTGTCCTGCAGAAGTCAGAGACAGAAGATGGCGTTGGAGCAGAATCTTAATACACTGGATGAGAGTCAAAACCGAAACACATTTTACAGATGCTGCTGCTGTTACAAAGGACTGAAGTTCAGAACATCTGGTTAAGATTCTTTTTGTACAATATCAAACTTAATATTTTAACTGATATTATTTTTTTTAACAGATTTTAACGTTCTTTATAACTTTTTCCTTCACAGATGAACATGAATACAGAGAAAAACGAGGTAAAGCAACTTTAGCACAACAATAAGACAGTGCCCGTGTTATGAATCTATGTGTAGAAGTTAACAAACATGAGCTGAAAATAAAGAGAAGCAAAGACACAAAACATGAAGAACAAAAAAACTGAAACTGTTAAACTGAATCAGTGGTTCTCAGACTTATTTTCTGCTGGGCTTCCTTTTTGGAGAGAAAAAACTTTTGTGTTAGAAGTTAATACGTAAGAAATATAACGGGGCAACAATTTTACTAAATTATTTCTGTTTATGCTACAATCAGCACAGAATGCAACCCTGATTATAATGGATTGTATTCACTCTTCTCAAACCATCTTGATTAATATAGTGCGTTATACAATACTGTGTACGCACACCTGTGGCTCAAGCTGAATTTTATCGCCCGCTGGTTTGCGCCGTTTTCTAGACTATAAATACGCTCTTGTTTGGCGTACACCTCGCAAAGTATTGTTTGCTATGCATCAATTCCAAAAGTTCTCTCAAACCTCTGTTGGATTACCCGTGTATGACTTTGCTCTGCCTCTTCGACCACGAACCTCGCTGCCTGCCCTGAACACTGCCTGGACTTTGTTTCTGAATCGGTTTCTCTGCGTAAGCCCTGTTAACTGTGTTTTGACTTCTGCCTGGACCTTGACTCTGATTAGGATTGCTTATTTCCTACTGTTTACCTGTGTTCCAATGCTGTCTGTTTGTTGTGCAAAAAGAGTACCGCAAATGGATCCAGACGTCCCAGACCATTAATTACAAATACAGATCAATATCATCTCTGTTCAGTTTAAATAATATCTGTGCAATCAAGTCAACAATATTGCCAAAAATTAAGTTTACCCAACAAAGCAAGCCAAAGGCAGCAGCAGCAAGGAACCAAAACTTCATCGGTGACAGAAATAAAGGAAATAATACTTGGGAGAAACCAGGCTTAATTTTTCACTGGCCAGAAAACCAGAATATAAAGTGGGACCAGCATGGTGTGGTTTAATTTAGACTGAATTGTGCAGAGTAATTAGTCTGGATAACATTGTCTTGTGCTGATGGCAATGGCCACTTTATGAAGGATCTGTTTCTAGGGCTTATCTAAATTTCCTGATCTCTGTTGACATTCAGGGCTGTAGAAGTGGCCTCTAGGTGCTTATCCACCATCTGGTCTGGATACTAACTATATATGGTATTGGATTTGTCATGTTTCACCATCTCCTGTAGACACATTGTTATGGTAGTTGTGATGTCTGAAGAAGATTCATCCCCTGCTTTACATTTAGCTGGCACTTGCAGTTTTTTCTTACAATCTTTGTATTATTCAATTATGTTTTTACATGGCTCCCTGCAGTACTTCATTCAAATTCACCCTGTCTAACAGTCTGTTATTCTGTCAATTTTATATTTTGTGTTCAATTCTGAAATCTGTCTAATAATCTCTCTCCTTCATTACACTACGCTCCAGTCCAGTTGAGAAATGCTCCAACTACACTCAATGTTGATATAAATGCTGGAACAGATGCAAGTGTAAATGCTCTTTTATTGGCTGCAAACACCTTCACAGGACCAGTAAACATTTATGGCTCAAATCTAAACGGTATATTTACATTACTATAACACTACTACTACTGCTACTACTACTTATTAACCTCTGAGTATAGACTGGCAATTTTACAACCTTATAATTTGAATAAGACTTGCGCATTATTTTTGCATCTGTTCTTTCTCTACTAGATCTACAGAAATCCTCAGAGATGGCAGAGGAACAGAGAGAAAAACAAGGTAAATCAGCCAACAATTTGAACACTGTATAGTAATGCCTGAGCTACATCTACATCTCTCCAATTTCTAATGATAATGAGATCATAAAGCCTTCTACACACTGAACAATTTTTGTCTGTCCCAGATGAAAGATTGGCATTAAAAACAATTATGGCAATTTATGTTATCAAGGCCTTTATGGTGGTCCAATGTCATACAACGAGAGAGGTTCAAAGACATCCATTGTCATGGTCTTGTTATGAAAGATAATTTTCTGACAGTGTCACACAGTGTGTTTGCTGCTACAACTTACGTTCTGTATGAAATCTGTATGAAACCAACACCATGTAAATTTGATCTAAATAAACTAAATTTAACTGTTACAAATGCATATAAATAATATGTTGATGTATTAAGCATAAAACATTGAATACTGTTGTTTAAAATGTATTTAAATAACAAAAAGAAACTTTAAATGTGAAATCAAAACTGCCAGTAGGAGGCAGCATGTCACTGTAAATAAGTGAGTCATGCAGTAAAAGAACACGCTGAACATGCCAAAACAGACCAATACACATGAAGTAAGCTACTTTGACATGTTGGTTTTCCATTTGAATCCCAATGAATGTGATCTGTCTGAACCAGTTAAAGGGTTAGTTCACCCAAAAATTTAAATTCTGTCATTAATTAACTCACTCTCATGTCTTTCAAAACCTATAAGAACTTTGTTCATCTTTGGGACACAAATTAAGATATGAATTGATTATGTCAGAGAGCCATGCGACCCTCCAAAGAAAACAAAAAAAAGATAATTTACTCTATCCATTCTTCTCCCATGACTTGTCTTTCGCCATTTTAGAGAGCATCACAACGTAAGCGTACGCTTTTCTCAAGGTGTAAACAACCACAGATTACGTACATTTGAGTGTTTTCACCCAGATGTAAACAAGGCTATTTATGTCAAATACATAATCAGAAGGCTCTCTGATTTTATCAAGTATATCTTAATTTGTGTTCATAAGATAAACTAAGGTCTTATGGGATTTTCATTTTGGGGTGAACTAACAATTTAACTTTTTTTCATAATTATCTTTTTTTTTTTCATAATTATCTTTTTACAGAAATTTTAAGGCTGCAAAAATTCTTGGAAACTCACAAAGCCAAAATGAAGTACAAAGCAGAACATATTTTTGAGTGCAAGAAAGAAAATGATGTACATCTCAAGGCTGTTTACACAGAACTGTTCATCACAGAGGGAGAAATGAGAAATGTCAATAAGGAACATGAAATTCAGCAGATTGATGATGCTCTAAAGACCCATAAATTAGAGGACAAACCCATAAACTGCAATGATATATTTACATTATTAAGGAGAAACAATGAGAAAAAGATTGTGCTAACTAAGGGCATCGCTGGCATTGGAAAAACTGTCTCTGTTCATAAGTTCATTCTGGATTGGGCAGAAGGAAATGCCAATCACAAAATAGACTGTATGTTCCTGCTTCCATTTAGAGATATTAACAGCATTAAAGACAAAAAAGTCAATCTACATGAGTTCCTACAGATTTTTTATAATGACTTGAAGGACATGGAGAAATCAAAGTTATATACAAAATCTAAACTTGGATTTATATTTGATGGACTTGATGAGAGTCGACTGCCTTTGGATTTCGAACATGGAACATTGGACAGTGTTGAAGAAAGATCATCTGTAGATGTGCTGTTTACAAGTCTGGTGAAAGGGAATCTGCTTCCATCCGCTCTTGTCTGGGTGACATCACGACCAGCTGCAGCCAATCAGATCCATCCTCAGTATGTAGGTTTATTCACAGAGGTTCGAGGATTCACTGACCAACAGAAGGAGGAGTACTTCAGAAAGAGAATTACAGATGAAAGTCTGGCCTCCAGAATAATCTCACACATTAAGATGTCTCGTAGTCTCTACATCATGTGCCACATTCCTGTGTTCTGCTGGATCACAGCCACAGTACTGAAGAATATTCTCATCAAGAACAATGAAGAGAACATCAGCACAACACTTACTGAAATGTACATTCACTTCCTGCTGATACAAATAAACATAAAGAGCCAGAAATATGATGGAAAAGCAGAAAGAGAACGTACAAAGCTCTTGGATTCAAACAGAGAAATGATTTTGAAGTTAGCCAAGCTAGCATTTCAACAGCTGAAACAGGAAAACATTGTATTCTATGAGGAAGATCTGGAAGAATGTGGTATTAATGTTAATGAAGAGTCTGGAGAGCTCACCGGAATGATCGCTGAGATCTTCCAAATGGAAGATGGACTTCATGAGACAAAGGTTTTCTGCTTTGTGCATCTGAGTGTTCAAGAGTTTCTCGCTGCAGTGCATGTGTTCATCTGTTACTTGAACAAGAACATGCAGGAGCTTCAGTTTTTCTTGGATAAACCAGAAGAAAATATCACATTGGAGAAGCTACTACAGATGGCTGTTGATAAAGCCATAATGAGTCATAGAGGACACCTGGACCTGTTCCTGAGGTTTTTGATGGGTATTTCACTGAAATCTAGTCAATTTCTTCTCAAAGGCCTGCTCACACACACTGAAGACACTACAGAGAGCATTACACAAACAGTTGAATTCATTAAACGAGTACAAAACAGAAATATCACAGATGAAACTTTAGTCAACCTATTCTACTGTTTACTTGAGCTCAAGGATCGTTCATTATATGAGGAAATCCAGAGTTACCTCAGTTCAGGTGAACATCCAGGAAGAAAACTCTCAAGTTCAATGTGCACAGTGCTGACCTACATACTGCTGATATCAGAGAAGGTGCTGGATGAGTTCAACCCAAAGAGGTTCACATCACCTTCAATCTACAAGAGTCTCATTCCAGCTGTGAGATGCTGCAGAAAAGCCCTGTTAGTAATTACACTGACTAATCTTCAAACAATGTTTTAATCTCACTAAACAATTAAATGCCAGATTAAAGTAAACAATCTTCTTATGATTATTAAAAAATATCTTGTTGCAGGAACAAAACTAAACATCAGAAACTAATTTAGATAAACATTCTGTTTTGGCAGATTTGATGGCTGTGGCTTTGATAAAGAATGCTGTAAAACTCTGTCTGTTGCTCTACAATCATCAAACTCTCTGATAGAGCTGGACCTGAGTAGCAATTACCTGCAGGATTCAGGAGTGAAGCTGCTTTCAGATGGACTGAAGAGTTCACACTGTCGGCTGAACATACTGAGGTTTGACATTCACATTCACTGAATCACTTTGTTCAAATATATGCAAACTATTATTTAGCACAGTAACAAGATTGGCAATTTGCAAACACAAGATACTTCTCTTCTTTAAATAAATAAGACTTTTGGATAAATGTATGATAATATAAACTAATCTAACATAAACAAATATGCAGGAATTCAGTTTTAGAAAGAAAGAAAGGAAGGAATGAGTTTATAAGAGTGAAAATGTGAAATTCCAAGTTTATAGCAATATATGCAACTGCTAAGAGCTGAACAACTCTTGGTAAGTAACACTTTCTATAAGGCCTGTATTTATAATAGGTTGTAAGGGTATTATTAAAGCATTATAATAAATGTATAATGCATTATAAATAACTTAATAATATATTATATAATCTCATGAATATTCATAAGAACAGTTTTAATGTGTTATACTTAGGCTTGCTGGTGTTAGGATATGATTTATGATCATTCATGTTGTATTAGGCCACTTTTTGGAATTCGGCTCCTCATGGTTCAACCATGTTATGATCAGATGTTAAATAGTCCAATTCGCCCTGATACCCCACACCCAGCATTCTTTAAAATCTCCAAGTTATGTTCTGTGTTTTCATTGCCAGTTCATGCTTTCTGTTTGTTTATTTACCTGTCAGTTCCCTCTGTTGTGTTTCACTCATGTCTCCGCCCCGATCGTCAGTTGCTATAGTGTTTTATTGTTTGTCTCCACCCCTTGACCTACTTTGCTCTGTATAAATACCCACTGAGTCAGTAAGTTAAAGTGGATCAGTTTGATTCTTAAACCATTTGTTATGAATGTAACCCTCAAGATTTTTATTCTCTTCACAGGCTGTGTGGGTGTAATCTCACTGCTCGATCCTGTGAACATTTATCTTCAGTTTTACAATCCTCAAACTCTGTCCTGAGAGAGCTGGACCTGAGTAACAATGACCTTCAGGATTCAGGAGTGAAGCTACTTTCCGATGGACTGAAGTATCCAAACTGTCAGCTGGAGATATTGAGGTTTGAGTTTTAAAAACTTCAGTTTTCCCCCCCCAAAAGAAATTTATTACTAAAAAAACACAGCTAGGATTTGTTCTGTTTGCAATTAATGTGTTTTTCTCGTTTAGATTTTCCATAAGTAATCTTACTGCTCCATCTTGTGAAAGTTTATCGTCATTTTTACAATCCTCAAACTCTGTGCTGAGAGAGCTGGACCTGAGTAACAATGACCTGGAGGATTCTGGAGTGAAGCTTCTTTGTGAAGGACTGAAGAGCCCAACCTGTCAACTGGAGATACTGAGGTAAATGTTTTCCCATAATGAAATGACAAAACAAGAGATAAAAAAAAACATTTGTACTTTTTCGGCTCTGTGTGTAATTATGTTTAGTGAAGAGTGAAGTATGTAAAATAATGGGGGTACAGTTTATCTGTAATTTAAGTGCGCTGCTCAGTGTCTGTGTGCTTACAGTTCTGGATTAAAGTGAAGTAAACAGAGTAGTTTCAGTTTACACACAATTTGATTAAATCTGTGATTCTCATGACCAATCTGAAGAGTCAAATGACTGAAAACTAATGCTGATGTCTGAGGATGCCTTTATATATGCATTAGTATGAATGAGGCGTATGTAAATAGCATATGCTTTTGCATATGGAGTTTTTGGTATAAAATGATGTGAAAATCATCTTGGTGTGTGTCTGTGTTCCATTACCCACTTGTTAGTTCCCATGGTGATTCATCAACTCCTTCCCCCTTTATATTTTTACCTCATTGTCCAGCTTTGTTGTCACCTATCAAGTTGCAGAGTATTGACTTAGCTCATACGAAGTGTTTTCCTGTTAACCTAACCTAGCATTGCCTACCCTTGTGTATCTGCTACCAATCTCCATAAGTAAAATAAAAGTTTCATAGACTCTTAAAATTAAGTAAAGTTATTGCAGCTCTGCACAAACCAAGTCATGTTGATTTCCACCAGTAAGGTCAAGTCACTTCATTGCGGGTCTGCCATGCTGGTTTTTGGGACTCTAAGAAGCAGCTGATCTGCTGATCTAAGATCACGCTACGGTATATACTGTAGGGGTTTAACAGTTCAGATATATAGTGTGGGGCAGAAACAAAACAATTGAACAATTGGACAAAAACAAACAAAACAATTTTAAAATTAATTCTATATTTTACAGGCAGCCAGTTAAGGATTAAATGGGAGTAATATGCTTAAACTTGCGACTCCCTGTTAAAAGACATGCTGCAGCATTTTGCACCAACTGCAGACAGGCCAAAGAAGACCCACTTATACCCAAATATAGTGAATTACAGTAATCCAGGTGAGTAGTGACAAAGGCATGGATTAGTTTCAAATTGTTGTCTTGAGAGAAATGGCTTTATTTTCTTTAGCTGAGAAAAGCTTGACTTGACAACTGCTCCTATTTCAATTTTGGTCAGAATCAAGTTTAACCCCAAGGCTTGATGTACTAGATGTAGTTGGTTTGATGTTCTGCTCTGCCTGTGCCACTATGGCTCCAGGCTCTCCCACTTCTACATTTGTTCCCATGGTGATTTATCATCAACAAGAATAATTCAGAAATGTATGCAGTGCAATGTGGCCATCGCAACAGAATTTCTGCTACTGCTGCTACTGATAATATTCACTAACATTTCAATACTGATTTGAAGTACATGCTGTTGCTGTTAATGATATTTACAATGTTGTAGTAGAAATTTACTGTGTGAGCTGATGCGGTTGTAATATTTAATCAAAATTCACAAAGCATAATCCACTACCTGTTGTAAGCCCTGTTGAATAACCAAAGTAATTGGTCTTTAAAAAGATTATTTAACCTCGATGAGCTATCACAAAAAATTTGCTGCAATTAAAGTGCTTTCTGCTGTCACTGCTATATTACCAAAAATAATAATATGACTTGGTATGCATGCATGCTGCGGCTAATATAATTTTTTAACCTTGCATCTGAATTTGCAATGCATGCGTTTAAAAAAACCCTGTTGAATTAAAAAGCAAAGTAATACAATGTTCCTTTGACACTCCATTCATTTCACGAGCAAAGTTAGTCTGGCCAAGCTGCAGTTTTAGAGCATTTCAGATTCCCAAAAAAGTGGGAACCAATGAGAAACAAGCTCCCGCCCTTTTCATGACAGCTTTTCTTTGAAAATGGAGCAGAAGTATTGGAATTGGTTACAGGGTCTTCAAGTTCTGTCGCTAAGCAAACTGTACGTCATCGGAACAAGTGGTCTGATTGGTTGTAGATTCATCCAGTAGTATACACAGGCATCTGATGGACGCATGTTAAGCCTGCCTCCCAGAAAGCGGGTAGTAAGGTAGCTTGGCCAGACTAAGCTCCTATGAGCTTTATAGTCGCGGAAGCCAGGCTTAAAAAGTTCGCTTCCATCCAAACATGATCTTATCACTGAAATTTCATGCAGCTAAAGGTACTTTCTGCTGCTGCTATATTATCTGTAATAGCTGCTATATTAGCAATAACCATCTAAATTTTGCTATCCGTGGTGCTGCTCTTAAAATTCAGTAAACTAGGGATCTGTCACGTAAGCTCGCTGAGAGTGTGCGCCAAGACAAACAGGCAGGAAACGGCGGGTCGAATGAAAAGCAAAACTT
>JAUCNO010002282.1:0-12856 GCA_032353835.1 Enteromius viviparus
ATATATATACATACAGTCATGTGAAAAAGTTAGGACACCCCATTGAATTCCATGTTTTTTTTCCAAAAAAAATGATGGCAAATTTGGAAAATAAAACCTCAGATGATCAACAACATTTCACATATTGCACTATTTCAATATTTATTTAACAAAAATAAAGCCAAAATGGAAAAGCCATGTGTGGCAAAGTTGGGACACCCTCAGGGATAACATGGGACTTCAGAGTATAAATAGCAGTCAGGAATTGTTAATCTAACGCCTTTTATTAACTGATCATCAGCAAGTGTGAGCACCTCCATAAAAGCAGAAGTTTTAGCTGTTTGCTGGTCAGGACCATTCAGCCGTTTTAACACAATCACAAGAAGTTAAGAAACCAGCAATGATCTTAGAGAAGCAATTGCTGCTGCTATCAATCTGGGAAGAGCAATATGGCCATTTCCAAACAATCTGAAGTCCATCATCCTACAGTGAAGTAGATTACCTAAAAGTGGGAGACATTCAAAACAGACACCAATCCAGTCAGGAGTGAAGGAAAGCCTCTTGTATCTAAAAATAATGGCATTGCAGCACAGTTTAGTTATGCAGAGTTGCATTTGAGCAAACCATAAGTCTTCTAGAACAATGTCCTTTCAACAGATGAGACCAAATTGGAGATGTTTGGCCATAATTCACAGTGCCATATTTGGTGAACACCTAAAGAGCATATCAACACACACACCTCAGACCAAAATTCCCAAATGCTGGTGGATGGCTGATGATTTCGGGCCTATTTTGTAGCCACCGGACCTGGGCACCTCACATTCATTGAGTTGACCCTAAACTCCTTTGTATACTCATGTATTCTAAAGTCAAATGTGACTCCATCCATCCAACAGCTAAAGCTTGGCCAAGATCGGCTCATGCAACTGGACAATGATCTCGAGCACACCAGCAGATCTACAACAAAACAGCTTAAAAAGGAAAGAAATCAAGATGTTTCGGTACCCCGGTCAAAGTCCAGATCTTAACCTGACAGAAATGCTGTGGTGAGAGCTGTGCATAAACAATTTCCCACAAACCACAATAAACTGGAGAAGTGTTACAACGTTACAGAGCGATGTGATGTCACTTCAAATTATTTCTGCTAAAAGTGAATCTACGGGCAATTGAATAAAGAGGGTGTCCTAACTTTATCACTTATAGCTTTTCTATCTTTGCTTTATTTTTGGTAAATAAATAATGACTCAGTGTGATATGTCATGTAGGTTTGGGCGATGTCGACCAATTTGGCATCGTATGATGTCACGATGGACGATGGCATCGCCGTCCTAAGCGGACATTTATTATGCCCTGATACATGGAATTCAATAGGGTGTCCTAACTTTTTCACAACTGTATATAAATAAAAAAAAATTTAAAAAAAAAAAAATATATATATATATATATATATATATATAATTTTCCCACTAATAAATTAAATACATTAAATTAATTGAAATAGCTTTCAATGTAAGTCTATGGGATTGTTTCACCAGTTCTATCGTGCGTCAGGTAAAAATAGTTCAATGAATATCATCAAAACCTCTCAAGAGGATATTGTAATGATAATCATTGTTGTTCAGTATCAGTCAGCATCTAGACCTCCGATCTGCTTCCTGTGCGGAGAAGACGTAAGATAAAGTTAATCATCTGCCATATGCTCACACACAGAGACGGAGTGATCGGTGGACTCTAAGCATGGCAGATCACGTCTTGAGCTATGTGGGTCATTGGTATTCATGTCCTCTCCTGGCCTCCCCTACACTCTCGTATTCACTTGGCCTCGAAGGCAAGCTCAGACGACAGGTTTCCACAGCAACAATGCCTACTGCCAACGTGAGGAACTAGTATCCTCATTCCCATGATCTAATTCACTAAAATCCTGTAAACAAAAAGGGTGGTACTGTATACCCAAGCTACCCTGTGGGTCGCACAGGAGTTGTTTATCACGTCATAACAGATAACTTAGAGGGTGTTAAGATAGACGGTTTCATACCCATATCTCCTGGGCGCTGGTTGAATTACTCTCCACGAAGATCAGATGTGTGGCTGTCAGATGAAGGGTTCCTGTGACGGACTTGTTGCTAAAGCGGTCTAGAAGCTTCACTTGTTCTACCTGTGAAGGAAAGAGCATTTTTTAAATTAACTGTGAAACCGTGAGCAACTCAAGACAAGCCAAACATATCTTCCACTATGTAAACAGGAACCTAACCACGAGAAATCTTGGCATAATCCAAAATAATAGGAGGTTCACTGACAGGACCAAGCAAAATCCATTCATGCTTTCACATTTTCGGCAAATATATTAAGGCAAAACCTGAAGAATTTATTTAAACAGGATAAAACGAGAGTTAAATTGGGCTAAGCTTTTATTTAGGGATTATAGTATATATTCAAAATATTTCATAAACAAATATGAAGTATGTCAAAAGTGTTCACGGGTGTCGAATACATATTATGCCGAGTCATTTTTGAGCTGATAATCCAAAACAGAGTCTCAGTGAAATGGCTTTGTATTACGTTAACTAACATCACATCGTTGTGCGCATCATTGGTTGATATCATATATATCCTATATCCTACCACATATGCCTAGATGAACATGCACAGAAAACATGGTTAGAGGGTCAGTTTGGTGAAAGTAAAACAATAAAAAGAGACTGTGACACCTAACATAGACATTCATATTATCTAAAACTACTGTATATTACAATTAGATCTGCCTTTGTTTCCCAGCAACTGGCCTGCAGCTAAGCAACACACTTCCTGGTATCGCAATAAAATTAACAGGCATCACAAAACAAACATTGAGCACGATTTAACTGATAAAAGCAACAATGCATATAAACTTTCTACAGAAGTTTATACAGGAGTTCAGGGATAAAAAAAAAAGCAAAAGTCAGATATAGCCTACATATCACTGATACCTTTAATATACATATTGTTTAATTTATTTATAATTTATATTTTATTTACAGACCCACTTGAGTGCCTTTATGGGCCCGGGACCCCTGACATGAAGCTGATGAGATGGTGAAAATAGAAAAAGATAAAGTTTAGTATACGCCAGTTACTGTAATAATTGATGTCACAGTGCTTCATGATGATGTCACAACAAATAAGATCATTTACGGTATACATAAGGCAGTTTTGGGAGCCTTATTCATTACTGTTCTAATACCTTCAGAAAACATCAAAATGCAGAATCAGCCTCCAAGGCCCAAAGCTTCCAGGACATACCAGTTCTGCACAGATTTTGAAATCTGCCAAAATGGCCACAAAGGCAGAAAATCCACAGACAGATCCCCGGGACTTGATTCAAGTGCATTGGGTTCATTTATACAAGGCCAAACGATGTAGACGAACATAAACACTGACGAGAGGTGCGCGCCAGATTTACATAGTGACATCATATCACAGTTTAGATACATTTATAGATGCATAAATTCAGTTGCATTTAACAAGTGTTTGCGACTTTAAAGTCATGACTGATTTTGCCAGAATTGTCCTATTTAGTAAATTCTACCTTTGGTGTGCGGATGTGCTCCATGATGTCGCTGTTTTAGCGTGGTCAGCACAAGAAATGGATGACAATATCCTAAACAGATGCGTTCACACATCGGATGAATAAGTGAAGAATAAATCCGCCTCCGTTTGAAGCCACGTTCAAAACATCTCTACTAGCAGCTAACAGTTTCTGCTGTTCTACTCAGCACTTCCTACATGGGGCGTGTCTGTGTGAAAAACAGACAGGTGCATTCTGGGAAATGTAGTTTTGTGACGCGTTTAGAATCTTTTAGTAATTTATTTGCTTTTTTTAGTATAACCTGCATTTGGTAAAGCATTTAAAATAATTTTTTTCATAATCTACACATCATATATAATGTATATTGTGAATTAGCCTTTATCTTTTCTTAGCGTTTCATTAGAACAGGGCTTTTCAACATTGATCTACATATAATGTTCTCTATTATAGATCCGTGTTTTTTTAGTCATAGTTATATGTCCCATACTCCCAAATATAATCATCCTTGTGCTAAAACCCCATCTTAAAATTTATAATGCAGTTATATACGTATAAAGACACAACTTATACTGTGATACTGTGTAATATTTATACTCTGATGCTGAGTAATAATTTATATGATAAATTATTATATTGTATTTTTTTTCTACTCACTATAGTACTGCGTATTTATTTGTGTTTTTCATGGTAATCATAATTTTTCACTAGGTTCATTTAAAGGTTTAGTTCACACAAAAATCTAAATTAGAGTAAAATTGACTCACCTTCAAGTTGCTCCAAAGCAACTCGTTTCTTTCTTCAATTGAACTTAAAGGATATTTTGAAAAATGTGGGTTGCTGTTGCCCACTCCATAGTATGCAAAGTCAAAAGGCACCAAAAACTAGTTTGGTTTGGACATTCTTCAAAATATATTGTATTTAGGAGAAATTCATAAAGGTTTGGAACAGCTTGAGGTAAGTGATGACTGAATTTTATTTATTTATCTATTTAATTTGTACTTTATTTGGTGAACTATGTCTTTAAAGACAGATTCGTTCACGAATGCAAAACACTGAAATATCATAAAGATGAATTAGATAAATTTGATAGTTGCTGATATTACATAAATAGTGGAAATATGTCTGTAAAGTGGAAAGAATATTATTCCAACAACAGAAACAAGACAAACAGCACAGTATGCAAATAATGGATGCGCCTGCAGGGATTCTCCAGGCCAGTAGGTGGCAATAGGTAAAAACAGATCATGTTCGAATTTTGCCGCAAAAACAAGGAGACAGACGAAGAAGAAGGTTGTGTGCGCGGAAACACGGAGCAGCAACGCTTTCAATGCTTATAGAAACACAGTCGTTTTTAAAAAAAATAAATAAATAAAACTTTCCTGTGATTGACTCGTTTCGGGTATTTTATAAATAGTTTCTTCATACGCATTAGATTTCGTGGTGTTTTCTTTTATTATCCAGCTTATGTCGTAGGAAGTGGCTTAAGGGCCTCCACGAGGTCGGTCCCGCGCAGTTCTGATTGTCAGAGTTTTGGAAATTTAGGTGCAGAATGTCCAGCTTTAACTTTGGCACGACTACCCTCGGAGCCACCGGCACCGGTACTGCCACTGGCACCGGCGGGGGGTTCTCATTTGGAGCTGCGACTAGGTAAGTTCATCTCAGCTTTCAACTGTGTGCTTATCGAGTTGTGCAAAACTATTCTATGAATATACACAAAATCACAGCTTAAAATTTAGTTGGATGGTAAATAACCAAGTTTGCTGTTTTAAATTCAAGCTCACGTTTCAGTTTCATTTTCAATAGCGTAAGTTAACAAATAAAGTATTTGATTACTAAATAATTGCATGCACTTAATGTATGTTGTTTTTTTTCCAAATAAATATTTATGCAACTACAAAAAAAAGCTTTTTTGTCTAAGTTACCTATTAGTTTTAATGCATATATGTTCAATATCTCTAGGGATAAAGTTAGTAATACAAAGGTGATTTTTAATGTCTGATATTTTTCCCAGCACACCTGCTGCAGGTACGGGTGGATTTGCATTTGGAGGATTCGGCCCACCAGCATCCACACCGGCCGCGGCCACCACCAGTACCACCTCCACACTGGGATTAGGGTTGAGTTTATTTGCACAGAAACCAGCGACTGGATTCTCCTTTAACACACCTTCCTCAGGTTCTCTACTGATTATGTGACATAAACTCTAATTTATTCATTTTTGTTATAATAAATAACATTATCATGCTTAAATCATTCTGTTTATTTACTGTCTATTTAACACTTAGGGGTTGCTGCATCCACTACTGGCCTTACTTTAGGTAAGCAATTCGTCACGAAAACAAGCCAGAAGAAATTGAATCAGTTTTATCATTTTTTTTTTAAGCTGAGTGGCCTCGAACATTTTTCTTCTATTGTTCACAAAAGTGTTTTATAAAGCATAATTTACATTTTAAATATTTGTTTTTACCCATTACGCCTAGCTGGTAAAATAACTTAGAGCTTGACATAACTACACTGTTAAAAAAAAAAAATTAAGATTAAAATAAAATTAAGATTATTGGAGAACGTATAGTTGTTTTTTTTTGTTGTTGTTTTTTTTTACTTAAGTATTTTATTTAATTCAGGGTTATACTTGCCATTTCTGAAATTTACTAGTAAGGAAACATTTGTATACAAATAGTTTCTCAGAACAATAAAATACAACTCGTTCACCCAAAAATACAAATTAAAGTCATAATTTACTCTCCCTCAATTTGTTACAAACCTCTTTCTTCTGCTGACCATAAAATAAGTTTTTTTATAGAATGTGGGAAACAAAATAGTTGTTGGACTTCTATGTATTGGGAAGAGATAAAACACAAACTGTTTGGTGGCCTACATTCTTCAAATTATCTTCATCCTTAAGCCTCTTGAATATTTGCTTTGAGAACCACAGGATTCTGTCAGGCTGTACTGATTTCCTACTTTTTTGTTTTTGCGTTGTTGTAGGGAGTCTTCCCACCTCGACCGCTGGTTCTACTGGATTCAGCCTGGGCTTTGGAAAGCCAGCAGCCTCTGCTACACCTTTCTCACTGACGACAACCACCTCTGCACCAACAGGCACAGGCCTGACTCTGGGATCCGTCCTGAACTCCACAGCCCCTCAGACCAGCTCCACCGGCTTCTCCCTCAACTTAGGTGGAGGTGCTACCTCTTCCTCTGCACCTGCCTCGGGTTTTTCCTTTGGTTCCAGTCTCTTTTCCAACCCCTCCTTGACAGGTTAGCCTTTTTTCCCTCTGTAATCAGGTTACATTCAGCTTAAACTGGTGTTTTAGTCTCTTGCTCACTTAATATGTGTTTCAGGTTTGGGTCAGTCCACTTTAGGTGGACCTCTGAGTCTTGGTGGTTTAGTCTCTACCTCTGTTGTCCCCACCTCTGCTCCTGCGCCCAGTCTCGGCTTGGGAGGAGTAGACTTCAGTACTTCCTCAGAAAAGAATACTGACAAGTTATCCAGCACCAGACCTGAGTAAGAACTATCCTACAATCATCTTACGACTCATTATAGTTCATTATAGTAGCTCTTACCTTGCTCTTTATCTCTACAGGGATAGTAAAGCCCTTAAAGATGAAAACCTGCCAGCTCCAATCTGTCAAGATGTGGACAACTTTCAGTAAGTGTACCACTTTTTTGTAGTTGCATGTAGTTGATTTAGTGCTTAATATGTGTTTTTCTACAGGAAGTTTGTCAAGGAACAGAAGCAAGTACAGGAAGAGATCAGCAGGATGTCTTCTAAAGCCATTCTCAAAGTGCAAGAGGACATCAAGACACTCAGACAGCTCTTGTCCATCTGTGCCAGTGGGCTGCAGAGAAATTCACTCTCCATAGACAAACTGAAGTTGGAAACTTCTCAGGTTAGACAGAAATGTCCTTTAGACCAACCCCAAACAGTTCAGCTGAGCATTGTTCAAACTTGTAATCCATTTTTCTTTTCTTCATACAGGAATTGAAGAATGCTGATATCGCACTTCGCACCCAGAAGATCCCACCTGGACTCCAACATGAGAACACAGCGCCTTCAGAGTGAGTGAATCTGGGCAATTTTACTCGTGAAGTCCAACGATAAGCAGTTAAAGTTGCTTGCTATTAATTGTTAATTCTCTCCAGTTATTTCCGGGCTATGGTGGAGCAATTTGAGGTGCAGTTACTGCAGTACCGTCAGCAGATTGAAGAACTGGAGAATCATCTGACCACCCAGAGCAGTGGCTCCCACATCACCCCTCAAGGTTTTAATCTACTCTGATCTCTCTGAACTAAATAAAGCTCAGCTTTAATTCATTGATAAAAAGATATTTCTGGTATCCACTTGACTGTACAATGTCATCTATCATGTAGATTTGTCCCAGGCCATGCAGAAACTCTACCAGACGTTTGTCGCACTTGCTGCACAGTTGCAGGGAGTTCATGAGAATGTTAAGGTAAGTTATTTAACAAAATAATAAAAAAAAAGTTATATATAAAAACTAAATGTATGTAGGCACATTTTGAATTTGAATAGTGTTCTCTCTCGTTCTTCATAGACTCTCAAACATCAGTATTTGGGCTACAGACGAGCCTTCCTCGATGACTCCACTGACATATTCGAGTCGAAACGTGTTGTTGGCAAGAAATGGCAGAGCTCTCCTCACGTCACCACAGGCCCCGCCCCCTTCGGCAGCGTCCCCAACGCAGCAGCTGTTGCAATGGCTGCCACTCTCACTCAGCAGCAGCAGCCGGCTCCAGGTCTGACCGCCTTCAAGTTCTAGACCTCTTGACCTCTAGACTAATAAAATGATGAGGGGAGGGGTGAACAGAAAGAACAAGAGAGGGGGGAAATGACAGAGAAGGGCAGATAGAGCAAATGGATTCAAGAATAAACCCTAAATTCAGTCAGTGCCATGTCTGATTTTGTTTAAAAAAACATTTTTTAATAGTCTCTTTTAGAGATATGGAGCAACAGGGTTATTTTAACATGCATCGTGTGGTTTTATGTGTGCCAATTAGTGTGCTGTGAGATTTTAGATGCTGGCTGTCTTGCCCAACTTCTGTTTTCATCTTTCTTTTCCTCGCTCAAGAAAAAACACAAGATTTAAAGAAAGGGCATCAAAGGCTATTTTAATATGTTTAATAAGTTACATGGGAACATTCCAAATCCAATCAAGGTTTAGAAAGGGGTCTGTTATTTTGAGTTGGTTAGTCTGTGATTTAGTGGGACAGGTTTTCTGGTTTGAGTGGCGCAGAAGGTCGTAGGTTTTGATCAACAGCACTAATGTAGCCGTCACTACACAAAGTAGCCAAACACAGTAGACTCGCTACACACAAACTGAAATACGTTCACACTTATTTCCGTTATATGTTCCGATAATCAACTAAACTCATATTCCTTCATAGTAGATGTGAATTGATATTTTGAAGTGCCAACAAACACTTTCGTTATGAGCTTTTTGATATGTTTGTTTTCAATGGGTAGACAGAAAAAAAGCGGAGTAATTTTATAAAGGATAAACATGCTATGCAGGAAAGAGATTGCTGTACCTCAGGATAGAAGCACATTTGGTTCTTTCCATGTTTTTTTTTTAGTTGGTGGCACCATACTGCTAACATGCATTTTGATAGCTGCATACTAAAATTAAATTGATGTTGTTAAATAATTTTCATAAAATTGTAAAGCTTTTTTGCACGAGTGTCCACATTTCATCTGAGATCATTTGTAATCTTTTAGAACAGCATGTATATCAGTTTAGGTTGTCTCTTGGTTGCTTTGCCAAGTATTTTTAGCCTTTTATCTTGCATCAAAATTACGTTTGTTTGGTTTAGTTACAGAAAGACCGTGATGAGGTGGTGATGATTTGCATTAACCAGATTTCCATTGGGTTTGCATGTGCTTGTGTAGAAGGGAGTGTGTAAGCTACTGATTCTGTGGTGCATTAAGGTCATTTACTGTATTTCAGTGGACAGCTCAGTGAATATGATACAATTTCTTTAGTTCTCGAGTAAAGATTTTTTTGATTTGGTGACACCCTCTGTCTCTCTGTAACCATGGTTGCATTTGTAGTTTCCATGGATATTTCCTGGCAATAATAGCAGGTCGGAGGTGTGAGAGCTAGTGTTAGATGTTCCGCTTCCAATGGAACAGAATCTATTTACACTTGTCTTATTCTGGGTTCTCAGTCTAGAGAGAAGAATCAAATGACAGACATTTTAGAGTTGCGATTTTACTGGAAACAAGTCGACAAAAGGGCTTTATCAGTGTGATCTATATAACAAAATCTTGACTGTTCTTCATTCACATTTCGTTGTTTTCCCAATTAATAGTACTATAATATTTTTTTGGAAATGGACTGTGCCTTTGTGCCTAAGAAAGTCTAGGCGGTTGTGGGTTCTTTTGCATATTAAACTAACTGTAAATATGTTGTGCGCTAAACCAACGGCATGGCTTGATTAGTTGCACAGTATATGTATGTATATACACAGAAGTTGTAAGATACATGTGTTGGCATTTCCTTTATAGAACCAGCCCAACTACAACACACTGCAGTAAAGTCTGTTGATGATAATAATCCTACACAGACATTAGGTATTCATTTCTTACTTTATTTAAGGGCTACAGTGTTCAAGCCTTCAGTTTGAGTGAACATGCTGCTTTATGGGACTGTTGGAGGGTCCACGGTGAAGGATTGTGCCAAATTTCAGTATTCAGAAGTGCAGTTTTTGTGATTCTAGGCCTTTTTGGTGGCCCAGAGCTGCTATTTCGTGCATAGATCCGCCTTTCTCTACCCTAGCTGTCATTACTTAAAGGTTTGAGTGATAGTGGAGATGGGAATACTATTTCAGACTTATACTTTTCTCACAAAAGACAAAAGCAACACACCTACTTTGTGGGGAAGCTATAAATTAGACCGTCAATGAACTTCCACTATGCGCCGTTGCCAATCTCAGATCTTGCAGGCTTTCTTTTTGCTTTTATTTGCCAATCTACTATACAAACGAATGATCTTAATGCATGTCATGTTTTTAAAAAAAACGCTTTTAGGAAGTTGTGGCATTTGTGTGTTGGTACTTTATCAAAGCTCTTATTCAGGATGTCTGTTTATAGACATGTCTGGCTCTTGGTATACGTTTCCATTCCTTGGAACACATGGGGCTTATTATTTTGGTTGTTTACAAATAGTAACATAGTGAAATCTATAATCTAACTTAAAAATCGATTGTTTTTTTATTATATTATTATTATTATATATATATATATACATATATTTTTTTGTTTGTTTAGATGATGCTTGTTGATGCATTTGAATTGGTGTGCCTTTTGAATTAGATACAGCATTAGTCTGAAATGCATTTTTGGCACAGGTTGGCTTTAATTGTTTTAAACAGTGTTAATGCCATAGCTACTACTAGGAATCGTTTGTCCTTAATTGTTTGTCATGTTTAATGTAATTTGAATTGACAATAAATCAGTTTTTTAAAGAAAAGCCCTTGTCTTTGTTTCTTTTTGACTGATAAATCATTGATTTTTTTTTCTCAATGAATTGGATTAAAAGACTGCATTTGAGATGCTGATTTATCACATCTCTAAATTAATAATCAAATCAAATTTAATCCAGCTAAAAGGAAACGAGACAGGAGCATAATTTAGTAACGCATTAAGTAACAGCAGGTCTGCAGATGTCGTTTAGGAAGTAATTTTGTCATAGTAAGTGATTTACAAAATCCATCAAAATAAGATAGTGTGGATCCAAGGTAAGTGACTAGAAGCAGATTTGTACAATTAATAGGAAAAGAAATCTATTTGTAGCTAATAGGGCCTATTTTTGCTGATTTTTGCTCCAACATCATGATGAGCAATATTTTTGAAAATGCTGATATGGATTTTATGTAGCTTTTGTGTCACTTACTTACGATAGGGACAAAATATGGTTTCAGAGTGTGTGCTTCTCTCACATAACTGTTTGATTTAAAAAAAATAAATAAATTAGTGTATGCGTATTGATAATATGGATCTATATATGAGAGTGCGTGAGAGTAAGTTCCTCTGCTCTCTTTCTTTGTCCCAGGACCACAGGCGCCCTTGGGGGCAGGTTTTGGCACTCCCTTTTCCTCGGGTATTGGCACTAGCATGGGCTCATCCAGCCTCGGAGGTACTTGCTGTGATAATCCTCTCCTTTTCTATCTCTGCACTCTGAAGTCTTTCAATCTCAACCTTAAGGCAGTTCAACCAAATATATATACATACATACACACACACACACACACACACACACACATACATTACAGGCCAAATGTTTGGACACACCTTTTTCATTTTTCTCATGTTTTCTTTATTTTCATTGGTAGATTCTCACTCATAAAACTATGAATGAACACATGGAGATATGTACTTAACAAAAAAAGGTAGTTAGCTGAAATGGTTTTCACTTCACAGGTGTGGCTTATCAGGGTTAATTAGTGGAATTTCTTGCTTTATCAATGGGTTTGGGACCATCAGTTGCCTTGTGCAGCACTTATGTTACTACAACAGCTATTGGACAACTGTTAAAATTAATATTCTGGCATCAGCTAACTAAAGAAAAACAAGTGGCCATAATAACTTTAAGAAATTAAGGTAAGCCAGTCTGGAAAATTGCAAAAACTTTAATTGTGTCCCCAAGTGGAGTTGCAAAAACCATCAAGCACTACAACGAAACTGGCATACATGAAGACCGACCAAGGAAAGGAAGACCAATAGTAACCTCTGCTTCTGAAGACAAGTTCATCCGAGTCATCAACCTCAGAAATCACAAGTTAACAGCAGCTCAGATCAGAGACCAGATAAATGCCACACAGAGTTCTAGCAGCAGACTCATCTCTAGAACAGCTGTTAAGAGGAGACTGCGCGAATCAGACCTTCATGGTCAAATAGCTGCCAGAAGAGCACTGCTAAGGAGAGGCAACAAACAGAAGAGATTTGTTTGGGCTAAAAGGAATGGGCATTAGACCAGTGGAAATCTGTGCTTTGGTCTTATGAGTCCAAATTTGAGATCTTTGGTTCCAACAGTCGTGTCTTTGTTATTCACATGCCTGGTTCCCACTGTGTAGCATGGAGGAGGAGATGTGGGGGTGTTTTGCTGGTGACACTGTTGGGGATTTATTCAAAATTGAAGGCACACTGAACCAGCATGGCTTCCACAGCATCCTGCAGCGACGTGCCATCCCATATGGTTTGCGTTTAGTTGGACGGTCATTTATTTTTCAACAGGACAATGACCCCAAACACACCTCCAGGCTGTGTAAGGGCTATTTGACCAAGAAGGAGA
>JAUCNO010002283.1:0-12850 GCA_032353835.1 Enteromius viviparus
GTATGCGGGTTTGGGGTCAATCAACCCAGAGGTTATGTTTTACCAAATGGTAAGTTAACCAAGCTTTCTGGAATACCTCCCTGTTGTTTTTATTTTATTTATTTTTTATTATTTCGCAAACCAAAAGAAGCATAGCAAAACTATCTAAAACATTCTGAAGATTGAAATAATTGTGAAATTGTCCTAATATCCTTATCCTAATACGTACTGGCTGTTTCACAGTGCAGCAGCTCATTTCAGTGGTTCACACAGTAGAAAGGAAACAGGGAGGAAAATATTTATTTCAAAACTTCTCTCATTTCTATCGTTGGGTAATTATACTGTAAATAAAGCGGGAATCAGGGAGCTGCTATTAATATGCTTGCCACTTAAACTGCTTTCAAATGCGTGATCGCATTTTACTTTCCCTTTTAACTTGGAGATTCACAAAAGCACAAACCCTGTTTATTTTATTTGAGCTTATTATTTCCGAATATAGACACCAACCCATTCCTGTACTTCACACCCCCTGCACAGTCTGAACCATAACATTTATTTCCACGATCATGCCTTTGAAGGTTACAATTTAAATATTTTATAACTACTTATTTTTCATTTGTGTTGTGATGAACCGGGACGGAGACAGACAAATCCATTCACAGGTATTTATTAAAACTTACAATAACAAAACACAAAGAACAGGCGAAGGGTCGATCGATCGGTGTACAGTGGTGATGGGAAAAAGCAGAAAGGTAGTCAAAAGGCAGCGAGGTTCAGTAACAGGTAATCAATTAAAACAATAAGGAAGACAGGGGGAAAACGCTTAGCAGAGATGGGACAAGCCACATGCAATGATCAGCGGGAATGAGTGAAATGTCCGGGGAATTTAAGCTGTGGATAATGAGACAAAGGAGAGGGGAACATATTAGTGACCATGGTAAAACACACGATGGGCGGATACATGAGTTCATTGACTGATTTTCCAGCATGACACACAAAAACACAAACATACATGAAGGCGTAAACCTCCAAACTGGACTGACATCTCCAGTCGATCGTAACATGTGTCCTGTATTGAATACTGTTAAATTTTTTTAATATTTTGTAGAATGTGGGAAATAATTCCATTTAATAATATTTTGATATACATATAACATACCTAAATCAATGTAGCTTAATTGCTATTACAAGGTTAAAATGTTTTTTTGTCAATATCTCTTTCATGCAATTACTTCCTCTTTTTGGCAGAGTTTAATTTCTCTGTGTGTAAAATCTATGGGGAATGCTTCTAAACTGGGGTGTTTTTAGACGCATGATATTCAAATAACGATGGTTTTCTGCAGCCGCATTTATCAATGTGCGATTGTTCGTGCGATGAGAATGGCAGCATACAAATGTTTAATGAATCGTTAGTTGATTTGTGTGCACAGATCTGTGCTGAGGCCCATTATGTAAATATATTCTTAATTTTTACTTACCATGCTGTCTTACTCAACATAGTTTATAGAAAATTAACAGCGACACAATAATGTTTTGAAAGTGCTGTAATTGATTGTTTTGATCTTATAAAAGGTTGTGACCGACCCAAATCATTACTGCTGCATAGTTGCATTTTTCCAGTTGCTAAATATGTTAATGTGGTTATCACTTCCATTTCTGGTGCTATGGAATTTCTGGGCCTTTATGAACCCCCGAGGCCATGTGAGGGACGTTTTACTAAGGAATACTTTTAAAATTTTATTTCACGTCTTCCGAACTTTACACAACAAATACCTTTTTATCCCCATGGAAATTATTGGAGGGGCCAGGACATATTTTATAGGATTTTTAATGTAACTCTGTTTGTATTCGTCTGAAAGTCAATACACATAGGATGGACAGTAAAACACAGGCAAATTTGTTTTTTAGGGTGAAATAACCCTTTAGGAGTTAAGTTACGTTTTGAATTACTTTTTTCTTTACTAGGAGAATACACTTATCCCACACCTTATCCTTAAACAAGTAATGGAAAAATCCAAACAGCTCAAAGTTGATGGACTAGTGGAAGAGTCTAACAAACTATGGATTATTGCTTTTGTATTTTACTGTCTACCTTATTGCTTGTACTGTGGACTTTTGACCATAAGCACTGCTAAATGCTTTGTCAGTATACTGATAAAACATTGTTTTGTTTTCTTGTGTAGGCAGATTGTTTGATTTTATTGGTTTACATATTGTAATTTTGTACAGTTCTATAAAAAAAAAAACAATATAAAAAAGTAAAAATCTCATTAGTACACATCAAGAAGTGAGAGGATGTTAAAATTTTTAATGTGAATTGTTCCTTTTCTATAAGAATTACAGAAAGAAATACAGGGTGCAGGTCGCCCTCTTTAATTTATTTCATTAAGTTAATCTTTCTACTTTTCCTGAGAATCAAAGATTTCTCAGAATATTTATATATTATTTTGTAAACTGTGAAATGTAAAGACAATCAGCTCCAACCAATCTCACAGAATTGCGAGAAATAACCACAAACACTTAATGCATAAATCCGTGTTAGTATCACGTAATGACCGAAAATTGCATGAAACTACCACGTTAAGAAATTACTATGTAATTCAATGATAGACATCAGCCGTGATCCACTCACGGATTACTGGATTCATTTAATGTAAAATTTATACCTTTATTGTAGCACCTAGCCCCACCTTTACCCTAAACCTACCCATATCTAGAACAATATAAAACACACACAGACAGCGCAGTAACAGGTATTTATTGCAAAAACTAACCAAAAGCAGTAAAAAAAAAAAACATTACAAACAAGTTGTTGCATTTCAAGTCTTTTATGCGAAGAAGAGAGTTAAATACAAGGTTTTAATCGCTGAAATTATCCCGCTCTGTTAAAGCGTTGACTCTTATTCAAAAGACACTCTCGTCCTCTAGAATGACACAAATCGATCAGCAGACACACAAGAGCCAATAACATTTCATAACAGCATGACGCGATCGGTCAGGAGATACGTAAAAGCTAATAGAATTTTACAACCAAGGCCGACGTAAGGATTCTCCTGGCGAGCAGCATTTTTCAAATTTGCGCAAAGCGGCAAATGGTTATTTCACGCAATTCTGTGAGATCAGGTTGATCAGCTCATTCCAGTTAGTCTACAGACTTACAAAATTACATGCAGTCCCATGCATACAATGCTGCAGACTGCAGTTGTGTATGGAATGCCATCCCTCATAATTCATAATCTAAATAATGTCATAATTCTAAATAAATGTACAAAGAAATGTAAAAAGCTAATATAAATAAACAAATAAATAAATGTATAAGTAAGTATACAAAGAACAGTAGAAAAAAAATTATGAAAAATTATAAAATATTTATGTATATGCTACCACGTATTCCAGACAGGGCTTTAGATGCACATTAATCACGACTTAGGCTGTAATTATTCAGAATAAGACCAAACACCACATATGTGTGAAAATCTTTTTTGTTGACAAGATTGAGGCTGTTACAAACAGTTTCTGATGTGTGTACATCTTATCAGTTGTATCCCTTGCATTTTTGCAAGAGATTATTGGTAAGATGAAACCATCTTCTTGTAGCCTGGACATTATTCCTCTTCAAATTTTAAAAAAGGCTTTTGAAATTATAAGGCCCAAAATTCGGTCTATTTTAAATAAGTCTTGCCTCAGGAGTGGTACCCCAGTTGTTTAAACATGCAATTGTGGAACCAGTAATTTAAAAAAACCTTTTAGATTCATAAGCCCTTGGAAATTTTAGGCCCATCTCAAAACTTCCATTTCTCTCCATGATACTGGAGAAAGTTGTATTCACATGACTACTCATTGTTATATTTAAATGGTTATATTCAGTCTGGTTTTTAATCCCTACACAGCACAGACACAGCCTTATTTAAAGTTTTTTATAAATTTTTTTCTTGCCAATGACTTTGGTGACCATGCTGTTCTGAGAGCTCATTGCTGCATTTGACACTGTAGACCAGGGATCCTCAAATCATAGCATCTTGATCTTTCATATGGAGCACTATATTGCCATTAAAGGTACTGTGAAGCAGTGGTTTTGATCATATTTGTCTGAGAGAAACTTTTCTTTTTGCCTTGGGGAATGTATGTCCTCTTCTGCGTCCCCAGGGCTCCATTTTGTGGCCTATTCTATTCTCTTTATGTATACTTCCTCCAGAATCCATTTTTAAGAAATAAAATAATTTTGACATAAAACACAAAACTGAACTATTTTATTTTCAAGTGTTCCTCTTCCTCATAAATATTGATTGGGTTTGGCGTGCTGTCCAGGGAGCGGGCCGGGAAAACGGTGGGCTCAAACCCTAGCGATTAGAACTCTAGCGAGGGTAAGGGCTTGGTGTCCGGCTCAAACTCCGGCTGCCCCCCGGAGGGGGGAGTTGTGTTTTAGAGGGAGGCAGAAGGGGAGGAGGAGGGTTTTGCAAAGGCAAGATGAGAAATTACATGAGAAATATATCTTTAGAAAGCTTGAAGTGTCTGCATTTAAATGCAGTAAGTGCACGTTGAAAACAAATATTCTTTGTAAAAGTAACGAGTAAGTAACCAACACTATACTGTGTTTCTCAGTCTGATCTCATTAATTTTAATGTGACCACGCCCACGAGCTACAATCACTTTGTTATTCCAATATCCACGTGAGACGCGTTCGACATGAACACACCCACAACAGCTCATGTGCTCAAACGCGGAAAGACAGGAAACAAAACAAACAGCGCTGACTTCAGCAAAGATGATAAAAGATGGATTTGCCTCAAGATGCGGTGTGCGATCTGTTGCAGTCCCTCTCATGAGTAAGTACTGTTTGTTTTTGTATGAGTTTGCGTGGTATTGTGTGCTTTTGGTTTATAGTTCGCCGAACTACTGTATACCTGACCAAAATGTCTGAATGTGAGTGAAGCATGTTGACAGGCTGTATGCTGTTAGCCTACTGTGAAACGTTGAAACGATTACATTTCTTTGGACGTGATGCTGTTTCTATGTTTGATATACAGTGAAGCAAATTATACATATACTGATATCAACATGGATGTTTTTGTATGTTTGTTTTGTTTTTAGTGATTAGAAACCTGCTTCATGATGACATATACTCGAGTCTCTTCAAGCATCTCCTCTAGGGAGTGCTGTATCAACATCAGATGTTCATCTGCACTGATATTTTCTGGTAAAACAAGCTCTCTGAATACTGATGGTGGTTATTTTTTCTTGAATTCATGAAAAGCAGCAGCAGACACTGAAATAACAGGTATTTACAGGGATCACTTGTTTTCAGAATTGACTTAAAGTCTGTTCATTCTGTAGCTCTGTGTTCAATAATGTGTTTATTGTGTATATTTTAACAGGAATAAAAAAGCTGATTCAGAGCCAAACAAAAGTGCATAAATGACCTCCTTGACTAATTCGGAACAAGGCAAGAGTTCAGAGAGAGCCTCCTTGTGATGGCCTCCATAGCTGTGACAAGGCAGGACAAGCATTCACACATGGCCTCCATAGCTGTGACAGGGCAGAATGTGGATTCACAAACAGCTTCTAAAGCTGTGAGAGAGCAGGGTGAGAGCTGCTCATTGATAACCGCAGACACCTCTGGAGGTTCTGGAGAAGTTACCGCCACCTCTGAAGATTCTATAATGGTATTCTCAGAACACAAGAGTGATTTCAGTAATATTCTCATTGACCGCAAAATGACAGACTGAGGTAGCATTGCTGGGTGCCACCACAACACAGGTGAAGAGAGCACCGCCACTTGGAGTGGTTCTGCAGCATGGGCCACCACCTCAGGGAGCTTTGTGCCCAAAAGCTCTGTGGTGGAGAGGGCGTTCCTCCATGCTGGAAATCAGTCTCGTACATTAAAAGAACTAACCTCAAAGGTCTGGGTGAAACAGGAAATGAGAGGACTCTGGGTCAACAGACGAGACATGACTGGACTCTAGAATGTAAGCTGAGTCATGATGTGAGTCTGAACGATCAGCTGTGATGAGAAGAGTCTCTGGATGAACAGCAGACACAACATGTCTCTGGATGATCGGCTTTGACGTGACTCGATGCTGAATGAACAGCTGTGACAAGATGAAATTCTGGAAGGTAAGCTGTTATGTGAATTGACTCCTGAAGAACTTCTGCAATGTGACTTGACTCCTGAAGATTGTGTACTCTGGATGATCAGTGGAGATCAGCGATCAACTTTGACTTGACTTGGATCAGATGGAAATAAAAATCTAAAGAATTATAGTAACGGCACATTTCATTGTCAGTACTGTTAACTGTTGGTGTGTTGTCAGCTTCCTCTTTGCTACATGCAGTATTTTTCATTCTGCAGCAGCCAAATAACTACAGTATATTTCCTCGCTGAAAGGCACAGGTAAATATAACATTTATTATAATGGGTTTGTGTGGAGAATGTTTTAAGTTTATGTTTTAAGTTAAAAGGCTGTGGTCAATAGTTAAATATTGGGAAAAAATAACAATTTCCTAAATACATCAGTAGTATTGGTATCAGCATTAATTGCCTTCAGTCATGAAAAATGTCACACTGTCATGTGGTTTTGTGTTTATGTCTGATCTTGGCCAACTGAAATAAGCCTGGCTTATACTCTAATCTTGGTTTATGGAACAGGCCCCAGGAGCCTGTTTCATAAAACAAGTTTACCAAATAAGCCAGATTTATTTCAGTTGGTCTGATTTATTGCCAGTTAATTTGGTTTAAAATAAGTCAGACTAACTGCCATAAACCTGGCTTATTGGGTAAACTTGTCCTTTGAGTCTTGTCTTTTGTGGATTATTGACGTTTGTGGTGCTCGTCATGTTTGTCTGTGGATTTCCTTTATTTTGCTGTTTGTTAAATAAATGTTCACGATCATCTTTTAATCTCATCTTCGTGCTTTTGTTTGCTTGCTAAGGAGCGAGAGCGCAACAACACGCAGCCAGAGCATGACAAAAATATTATTATAATAAAAGGTTACACTTTATTTCAATAGTCCATTTAGTCCATTCTAACTATAAGCAACTTTGTAAATTTCTTGTTTTTTCAACATACATGTCTACTAACTGTCAACGTAGACTGTTAGGGTAGGTTTAGGGTTAGATAAAAAAAAAAGTAATTAGAGAATTGAGAATCCAGTTCCTGAGTCACAGCCAGGAGAGCCATTCCCTATCCCAGCGGATTCTGTTCTGCATTCACGGCCCGTAGAGCCGTTTCTGATTCAAGAAGATCCAGTCCTCGAGTCACGGCTAGGAGAGCTGTTCATGTCATCGTTGTTATTGTTTTGTCACGGCGCAAGGACACGGCTTCTGGAAGGAGGGCATAATGTCACATATTCTGTTCTGTTCTGTTTAGTTTTGGTTTCATTTTGTGTCTTCCTCATTTGCCTTATTTGTTCCAGTTCTTGTTGAGTTTGATTAGTTTACTAGTCTCCACCTGTGCTCCTTACCTGTTTTCAGTTCTCCCTGAGTATTTCCCAGTGTTTAAAAGCCTGCTCTGTTTCTTCTTCTTTTCTCAGTCATTAAGTTTACGTTAATGTTGCATTAATGCAATTTGTACGTTGATGTATTAAAAAGAAGCCGTTGTTTATGCCTTGGTAAAAACTATGATTTCTACAACCATTACTCATGACACAGTCTGTCATTTTTCTTTCTTTTTTCCCCTCTTTTTTTCTTAAACGGAGATTTCACCCAAAAATATAAATGTAATAATTTATTAATTTTGAAGTTTTTCGAAACCTGTTTCATTTTTTCTGCTGAACACAAACAGTTTATACAGTATTCTGTGGGTAACTCACACAGGTCTGGAACAACATGAGGGTAAGTAAATTATGACAGAATCTTTGGATTAGTGTTAAGGCTTAATCTTTTTAACATTGTTATGCATTTCAGTATTAGAAACAAAATAGCTGGCATTAAACTGATTTAACTGATTAAAGAAGCATGATGGAAAATTGACATATACATATTATACACTTAAAGTTTATTTCTAATGTTTCTAATGAATTAGGAGCTGAGGAACATACATGAAACTTACGGTACATGCAGAGGAAAGGGAGGACGTTTGAGCAGACCTGATAACTGATTATACCACCAGGATCTGTAACACCACAAGGATTACTCAGCCCAGATTGTAGAGGCAGCCTTGTAAAGGATTCACTGGAGACATTTGTTGCATCTGACCACTTCCACACATCTCGGAATAGACCAATCCAAGCCCTTGCATATGGTTTCATCAGCACACTCAGCTGACTATTCTCAGTTTGATTCTGAATGGTGACCAGGTCTGTGTAATATTCTCTGCAGTAACTCTGAGCATCCTTCCAGGTCATACTACTGCTGATGAAAACAAACCTGTTTGCACCATTCTCTACCAAAAAAAAAAGAAAAATTGGTTTATTTTTACACAGAGTAATGTTCACAGGGTAAGTGTCAATTCTGAAGCCAGACCTGTTTTTAAAGAAGTAGTTGTATGCCTTGTAACTTAAATTAGATCCAACATCATTGTTGGATTTTCTATTGAACAATCCAAAATGAAAATAACATCAATTCATAAAGTAATAACTGTGAAGTATATCTATAAAATGACACAAAGCCATTTTAAAATGTAGTTTAACAGTTTATCCATATTACAAAAGCAGAAATAATGTCAATACAATGAAAAATGAGCTCAATGTATCTGTTATGAAGCTGTTTTGCTTACAACCTCTTGTACAGTATCTCACAGAAGTTAGTACACCACACACATTTTTCTAAATATCCTATTATATCTTTTCATGTGACAACACTGAAGAAATGAGACTTAATTTACAATTTAAAGTAGTGAGTGTACAGCTTGCATCACAGTGTAAATTAATAGACAACAATCATATCCACGAGTGTAACGTGAGCGAAGACGGGAATGAAAAGCTAACCAGCAAATGAATGCCAAAGAGCTGCACCTCTTGTCTCCTTATTTTTTCTCGATCCATTTCATTTGTTGTTCACTCAGTTTAATTTCTCATTTCGCTCTGTTTTTCACAAGTTTATCATATAACAGTGATAAGTGAATAATCCATCAATCATGGTTAGTATGGGTTCTCCTTCTCTTGTTGTTTGCACATCATGCCACATGTCTGCCAACAATAATGGTTTCACATGTGATAAATGAAAGGATGTAGTTAAGCTGACAGAGTAAATTTTAGAACTAGAGACACGCATCCAAACTTTAACAGAGGACAGTCAGAATGTGAGGGCTATAGATACGGCTTTGGATACGGGTAGTTCAGCTCACATACATTGGCAGTAGGGCAACTGGGTGACTGTGAGACGGCATAGTCGCGGGTCAAAACACTGCTCTTCCATTTCGATCAGAACATCAAACAGGTTCTCCCCACTCAGTGACGCACTCCCTAGGAAACCTTATGAAAGTGCTCTAGTAAATTTGGTATTCTATTGTACGGAACGGGACAATACAAATGAGACACCAGCCACCGTAGTACAATGTGTTCCTGGAGTACTTGACATCTAGGCAAATTTTGAAAAGTGCTGGCTAATGCTAAATGTAAATACAGAAAACGTCTAAACCAAATTAAGAGTAACAATTTAATTGAGGTTCAAACAATAAAAGCTGTTTATAATGTGATGTTTGACAAAAACAAGTTTCGGAAGGAGCAATGACGCTATGATTAGCCTCAGCTGTTTTCAATCTTCTGATCAGTCTATTTTCTCCCAGCCAATCAAATCTTTATACCATCCCCTTAAACAGGCACTTTTTACTCTTCTCGCATCCCTCCTCCTCCTCCCCTTCTCCACCATTATTTCACGCCTTCCCCGGGGGGCGAGTGGGATTCGAGCCGGACGTCAAGCTCAGCCCTGGTTGGGGTTCTACCCCCTAGGGTTCCATCTTCTAGGGCTCAGCGTTCGTCGACATCTGGTCTCGCTCCTCGGACAGCACGCCAGATACGCTCTAGTTGTTATCATAAGGAAGCGCGAACTCGTGAAACAGAGAATCAAATGATCAAGCTTGGCTTACTAAATATCAGGTTTCTTTTTACTAAATCACTTTTTGTTAATTATTTGGTCAATGATGATAATCTAGATTTGCTCTGTTTGACAGAAACCTGCCTAAAACCAGATGAATACATTACTTTATCTACACCCCATGATTACTGCTATAAAAGTTAGCCACGTCTGAAAGGCAAAGGAGTTGGTGTTGCTACAATATATTGCAATATTCTCAGTATTTCTCAGAAGGCAGGCTTTAAGTATAACTTGTTTGAAGTTATGGTGCTGCATGTAACATTATCTAGATAAAATATGTGATAGTTATAAATCCCCTGTGATGTTTGTACCGGCTACTGTATACAGGCCACCAAGGCACCACACAGACTTTATTAAAAAGTTTTAGAGTTAGTTGTACAGGACAAGCACACATGAAATGTGCCAACATGTTATGAGCTGGAGTTTTCCCCTAAACCAGACTGAAATCAGAAAACCGGATCTGCATGAACCTTGGCACTTCTCTGTCTGAGAAACATTCAGAGACTGATAACCCTAACACATCATGAGAAGAAGTGACACAAGAAAAGGGTCTTAAAAGGGACAATAATTTCGCTCATTGCTATTTCAGCAAATATGTAGGTTTACAAATAATTTCTCATGTGTGTTCTATAGGTTGTGGTGTTTATAATATTGGGTTATCAGGTATGTATGCATAGCTATTGGGTAAATGGAGTTTAATTGTTATTGTAATGTATGAATTATAGGCATGTTACCTAGTGTTAATGTATGTTCACTTATGCACGACAATGAAACACTCAGGGCAAAGACCCGCCTTTCAGCACTGAACTGATTGGAAGCCCCCCTCATGGGGCAGAACAAAGTTAACAGGTTAAAACATGGAACCAAAGAACATCTTGAGTGCATTTACTAAAAAAATCATCCTCAACATCAAGAAGGAAACGGCAAACAAGCAGAGGAAACCAGAGAAGCCGTGAACCAGCAATACAGCTTTTCGTGTCTTTGCCATTGTGCTTTACATCTGTGCACTTTGCTGTCTTTCAAGAACTCACTGAAACAGCTCATCCTAACTGCTGAAACTCCAAAACACAACCCACTTGCAGAGGAATTTAGGATCCATATGATCTGGTTGTGATTCTAGAACTAGTAAAAGGTACGTTGGACTTTTAGTGAAACAATTGCTTTCCATCCTCAGACCCGTGTGTAAATGTGTGTGTTTATGAGTATCCACTAGGTTAGTCATGTTATAGTAGAATAGTTAAATAAATTGTGTTTCATTATTAAGAACCGTTGTTCCCTTTCGACATTTCACTCGTACTGCGTCTGAAAAGACGCTATGGGAAAACTCCTTTTTCCCCCTTAACTGAAGCCTTATTTAATCACGCAGTGAAACTGCGCGCCCATTGGCCGCTGCAGGTGTACTTGTTTAACCAATAGGCGAAGTGCCACTTACAGCGAGCCAATGGCCGCTGGTCATACTATTTGCATGAAGGGCACGAACTTTCTCTATAAGAGGAAGGCACCCGTGCCATTACTTCAGATTATTCTCCTTCAGCAACGGATTCTTTGATCTCCCCTGCCGCCGCATGATTCCAGGAAGATTATTCTTTTACCGGAATATAACTTCATTCAACTCACCATGCCTGGTCACCGCTCCTCTGCCTGCGGGTCTCTTCTGCACGCCGCTGACAGAACACGAGGAGAGTGTTTTCTGCCTGGGACTCTCTCACGCAAAAACCGCCCTCGCTGGATCCGACTGCATGTTTGTGAGTATAAACATGGCTACTCTCCCGCCTTTACCTCTCCGTTTGCTGCTTATTCTCCTCAGATGTCTGAGCAAAGCATGAACAGTTAAGCAGTCGCTCGCATGCCAGCTAATGCTCACTCCCGCTTCTTTTTATCTGTTTTACGTTGAGAGAAAAAAGGCACAGTCTAGCGTGATCGCTCATTGACCCCTCAAGCTCTCACTCTCTTCCCGCCCAGGCGAGAGCTGCGTATCTGCTGTTGGGATTGAGTATTTGAGTGAATTATGCAAACTCTTCACCTCTGTGTGTGTGTGCTTCATGTGACGATGCACCTCATTGAGTTGCTTGATCACAAAGCTGTTTATCAGTCTAGCTCGCTCGCTCCCTCGTTCTCTCTCTCACATTCGCACGCTCTTCCCACCATGGCGAGAGCTGTGAATTTCGAGTATGAGATCGGGTACGTCTGAGCGAATTATGCAGACATAATCCGCCTCCTGAGTGTGTGTTTCAGATAAAGATTCGTGCACCTCGTCGGGCTGCGCGTTTCTTTATAAATGCTCAGAAAAAGGGGTGCGAGCTCAGTCTGCCTCATAAGCAGCGCGTTTTTCATTGACCCTCAAGCTCTCATTCTTCCCTTCAAAGCGAGAAATGAATTTGAGATGGAGTATGTTTAAGTGAATTATTCCTCAGTATATGTACCTGGTTGCAGCTGCACTATCTTTATTAGGCTGCTTACAGTCTAGACGCGCGTTTTCGCCGACACTCTCATTTCTTCCCTACCATGGCGAGAAATGAATTCGCGACTGAAATGGAGTATGTTGGAGTGAATTATTCAGAATGTCAGCCTCAGTTTGTGCTCCTTGAGGATTAGTGCATCTACTTTCAGCTGCATTATTTTATAAGGCTGCCTTACAGACTATTGGCGCACGTTCGCTGACTCTCATTAGCTGCTCTCCTTTCAGCATCCATTGCCTCGCAGAGCTTCGGGCACGGTAAAGAAAGTAAATGCTGCAGTAACAGGGTCCGTAAAAGCGCCCTTGCAGCACGCCCTTTTAAGGGCGACCATACGAAATAAAGCAAAGAGCAGTTTTACACAACCACAAAATGTCACAAGT
>JAUCNO010002284.1:0-12826 GCA_032353835.1 Enteromius viviparus
TTTTGTAGATGTACATTTCATCATTAACTAATCTCTTATAAATGACTTATAACCATCTGCTATTCTAAAGTGTTACCGAATTAAGATGCTTGTCTATAGCCTACTGTAGTACAAGCCATGGTTCAGCTGCGCACGACAAATGCTGCCAGTATTAGCACAATTGGCGCGTGCTGCTCATGCTCTGCATACGTGCTGCTGACGTGTGCAGTGTGAAACCGGCATTAACGAGTATTAAGTGAACAGATCTAGTGCGACTGTCCCGAAGTTAGAACTTAAACTAATAATTTAATTATAAATTATTTGCATAGTGCCTTATATGCAATTTAACTTATTTAAGTGTTCGCAGATGACTGTGGTACTGCCATGCCATGAAAGCTCAGTGTGGCATAGCGTGCAGGTTACAGTCTTCTTAGTGGCGTTTAATGTAAATTACTCCCCTATCTTGGAGGACTTGGGGCGCACACTTTTTCCTACAGGCGCTTCTGTAAGCTCCATTGCGCGAGTGGCTGTGTATCTGTGTGTATTTGTGCATCTTGTGGTCGCGCTCCTTAGTAACATGAGCAGCCCAACTAATCGTTAACGGCATTCATTGACAATGAATTTCATTATCGATAATTATCAATTTTATTGATTAGTTGTTGCAGCCCTATATTACATTTTCATATATATTATAATAGAAAAAAGTTATTTTAAAAAGCAATTTATTCCTGTGATGGCAAAGTTAAATTTTCAGCAGCAATTCCTCCAGTCTCTCTCTTTAAACTTTATTATACTTCTATAGTGACCACTGGCTGATATAGCAATGAATGGTTAATCAATTGATCAATAATTGACAATTATTTTGTTTAACCAATGCTATGGCTTAAAAAATGCTTTTGCAGTAATGAGAGCTGAATTGATGGGTTTATCTTTTACAGCAAATTACACATATACATGCAAGGAGAGCGATAGCACGAACACAATTGAGTTCTGATAAGAGAGAATGGAGAAAAAAAAGGAAGCATACTGTGCAGAGTGGACCATTTTGACCGTAAAGATGATGCAAATCACGTAATGCCGCATTAAATTTCAATAGCGGTGAGATCACACAGCAAGCATGTAGGATGATCAGAAAAGCTGTGTCCAAACTGTGTTTTGGTCAATATGTCATGCCTGTTGGGTCACTTGCTTGATTTGTGACTTATAATGGATGATTTATGAATTTAAAAAGCAATTGGTTAAAACCCACTGAAATCCCCATATGAGTCCAAACTAAATCCAATATCACAGTCTTTGTCCATCAGCTTTCTAATCTACAAGAGAAAAAGCCTCCTCCTCCTCACATACACAAATGGCTTCGCTGCCGGAGCTCCTTTCTATTGGTCGATAGGATTGCTACACTTGAAAGAATCTGATGTTGTCGCTCCTGCCGCCTCACAGTGAGGACCCCTGCAAAATTACCCCCTCATCAGAAACTTTGCACCAGCCTCGCTCCTGATGCGGAGCAGCAATCAGGCCTTTCACGCTCTCATCAGACAGTAATTTCACATCATCTTCTTCACACCGCTGTACAGATTTAATGGGCTGTCCGCTGCCCAGAAAGAAACGGGGAGAGAAAGAGAGATCAGAGGAGAAAGCAGAAAAAGAAGGAAAACAGGGGAGGGGGGAAGGTGATAAAGAGACGCCCTCCCTCAACGTGCTCAAACACTACACGATCTCCCAAGAGGGGGAGCAACAGCGAGGGAAAGAAAGAAAAGAGAGGGAGAAATGGAGGGAGAATGAGGAACAAGAGGATGGGGGGAAGGGAAGGAAGCGGGAAAATGGCAGATAAACTAAAGAAGACCTTAACCCTGAACCCCCCCACCGTCTTTGCCGCTACAGTCTACACATTCACATAATCGTAATTGTTACTCTCTCACCTCAGTGGCCAATTACACCTGTAATTCATTCCCATAGCGACAGAAAATCGTAACTAATGTGCTTTAAAATAGCTTTGTCAATCATTCACCTGTTCAAAAAAATCAACGGCAAATCGTTTTCAGGTCCTGAAAGTTGTTGCAGACATCATATAAAGCACCATTAGCGAGTAGCCCTCGCCCCATATCCCAATTAACAGTATCATCAGCATTCAGAGCAACCAAGCGTTTCGTTACTTAAGTGGCTCCTTTCCTCGCTCCTTCCGAGGCTCATAGAAGTGGAGATTACATGCTGTAGCATAATCCTTCGATCAATCGGGTCTACTGTACTGACCTGACAAAACCAGGACTGAGAAACTCTACAGGCCAAAAAGAGCAATGGCTTTGTGTCTTGAGCGGATCGTGAGATATCGAAAATGCAGTGACAGCAAGGAGTGAAATAGTATTTAAATTCAAATGGAACAGTGATTACTTTCTCTCTAGCTCGCTTGTCTTTTCTTTCTTTCTCTGTTCTTTTCACCCTGCTTTGGTTTGTCAGAGCAGAAATAAAAGGTCTGAAACTTGCCTGGGCTAAACAGGCTCAGTTTTAAATAACAAAGTGGACGGACATTTGGCATCACAATTCACTTTCGCAAAGACTCAATTACTTCCCCCTCATTAGCAGCAACTGTTGAGACCTCTTTTTCTCACTCTCTCGTTTTCACACATGGACATCCAGACACAAAACTTAAATTGGCTGTAATTCAGCTTGTTTCTGGTCTTAAAACAAGGTGCTTTAAATCGAAGTACCCACAAACATGTCGCACTCGCTGAGAGTAGTGTTTTTGGCACAAATTAATAATCCGTAAAAAGCCAGATGGCATTAATATGTGTGTCTGTAACTGAATGGTTTACGCAAAAACCTAGTCTTGAACAACCACAAACGGAGAAAATTCAGCATGCTGTGAGTCCTCTGAGGGTCTTCGGGTAGTGGGACAGGTCAAGGCAAAAACGAGAGCCATGCGTCTCTGTCAGCATGAGTGTGGATGGATAGGGGAGGTCAGACTTCTCTCACTAGTCAGCATGTAGCTGTTTATTCACTAATATTCACACTCCTCACCATCTGTCAGCCAAACAATCTGCGGAAACGAGCCAAGAGTTGTGTAATGCTAAATGCAAGAAAAAAGTAGCTGCTTACAATCTGTCCAAAGATAATCAAGATTCCATACTTGGGGTGTTAAAGAAAAATATAAAGCTTTAATTACTTGAGGAATTTACAAAATAGGGACAATTACGGTGACAGAACTGTATGTTCTGCATTCCTAATGTGTTGATATACATTATTTACATGGAAGCAATAATAATGGAAGGTATTATCATCTTTTTCTATAAGATAGAGGTTTAAAATTAAGAAAAAACACATATGCAATAATTCAACTGAATGATCTGTATAGTCTCTCCATAAAGGGTTAAAGGCATGTTTAACTCGCAAACATAGTAAAGTGATAGATAAAGGTGGGAGAAACAAAGCTGTAGCCAAGTTGAAGAGGTTGACTACGTATATTCATAGAAGTTTGAACAAGGTGCTTAAATCAGGCATTGCTTTCTTCGTCTTTGACTCTTCAAAGGCTGCATCAATATTCATACCGTACCAGCCAAGGGAACAAACAGTAAACCTTGCAGCGTTATCATACAGTGCATGTCATAACCGTCAACACTAGATTGTGGGAGGTGTTTTCCAAGAATATCACATTGTATAATTCAAACACACGCTCTTGTTCTTTCAAATGCATTGCTTTTCTTTTAACTGGCTTGACCAGATTTAACATATTCTGCAGCTTTTGTTCACCCACCTGCATACTTGAATATCTTTTTTTTTTACTTGTACTTGTACGTACTTGTTCTTGGACATCAATATCTCACTGACCAACTCATTTAAATAATTAAATAAACAATTTCACTGTATCTACCATTGGGCAGCTTAGCAGATGCAAAATGCTGCAGCTTGACTTTTACTTAGTCTGTATAAATTGCCTGTGCAGTGTGCACAGCTCTCAGTTTCAGCTTCCTGTGGCTGAAAGAATCACATTTACAGCACTGCTGCCAGCCTATGATATAGCCAACAGTCTGGCTGACCTATCAGCCATGACTCATGCGGCGTGGCTGCTGAGTTCAGATCTGTCTGGTTGTCTGGCTCTCCACATGACGATAACATTTCTAGATCATCTAGATTCAAATATTTCTACATTCTGGCTTAATTAAGCAATGACCAACTGAAACCTCATATCACTCACTTGCACCAATTATAGCCAAATCTCATACCTAAACAAGGTCTTTCACCTGTGCATTATTTTCTCTGCATATCATTACTTTCTTCCTTATTTTATCTATCTGAAGTGTATCTGGATTAAAAAAAGCAAGAAAAAAAAAGCAAAAGAGGTGGTTCACCAAAAGGAAAAGAAAAAACCCTGAAATATGACCAGCCTTTTATCAGAATAAAAAAAAAAAAAAAAGACTGGGACAGATATAAGGATGCAACTGAAGAATAATCACGGTTTTACAATTATGACGATTATTATGCATTTATTCATTTCATAACATTACTAATGTATAAAATCACATGAACACTCTTTAGATATTAAAGTGTTATTCATCACTGGCTTTTAAAACAGAAATAACCATAAATACAGCAAAAAAAGTTTATCTTTAATACAATTTAAAGAATTTAATAAAGTCACCACTTTAGTTTACTTAACGGAAAACATAAATTACCGTAATTATTTTTTGAAAATAACAAATAGAAAAAGTATTTAATGGATTCAGTTTTTACATTCTTTACATTTCTTTTGGAACAGGGGTAGAGATTTTAGACATGGCGAAAATTGGTTCACCATGGTTTATACTTATGATTAATACTACAACAGGGATAGTAAATACAGGTTTCTGAGTATTATTAATATACAACTAATATCAACTTTATTTGAACCCACAGGGGAAACCGTTACTAATGATGGAAATGAAATAAAATATTATTATTATCAACTGTCATCCAGTTAGGTAGGATAGACTAATTCAAATTCTGCAACTCTCACCTCTCCCTCGATCGATCGACCGAATACAAGTAGATAACAGATTTAAGTAAATGTAATCTTTCCATACTTTTCCACCAATTTCTTTTTTATCTGAAACCGTCACAATGCTGAGTTAACAAGCTTGTAGCTCTGCGTCAGGTGGTTCCCGCCGTGCATAAAATTGTTCATTGTACATCTAGCCATCCGTTATTCATAATGCATTCATTCTTTAGCAGCAGTTTTTTACAGCAAAATATAAAGGACACCTTCTTGGTGTACCCAAAATGATCTCACACTATCAACATTTCTCAGGGGGAAATAAAGGATCGGTTTAGTCCTCTGTCACAGTTTATATGGTGTGTAGTAGCCTCGGTGGTCCGTGTCTCTATAAGCGTATCATTTAAGCCGGTGCACCGCTAGTGTAACTTTGTTTTAGTTTTGCGCAAGCTGTAACAGTCCCGTTCTGTGCAACAGAAAAACTCGGTTTAGAGGAACCTTTACAGTTAGTTAACCGTGACGATTTAAATGTTTCACAATGGTTCAAGGACAAGAAGTGTGTATATAGGCTGAGATACTGGAAAGTCCGCTCACATTCACTTTCTCATTTATCTCTTTTCTCCAGTCTTTTTATGATACATATGAAAAGACGTTTGAGCAATTATGGCATTGTGACGATCAACAAAAACTGATTGAATACATTCAAAGGCAGGTTAGAGGTAATTACTTAAATGCTGTTACCTACACAGACCTACAGGCTGTTAAAAGGTCATATTTCTTATACAGAGAGAGCCCTGATTGGCTAAGCAACACAAAAACATCCATCTGCTCTAAACATGAAAGAAAAAATCCTAGACAGGAACTTCAGAGAAGCATGTGTACATGCATAGCTCCTAAAGCCATATGATCGATGTGGCCTACTTATTCATAAAAAAACTAGAATACGAAGCTGTCTTGAGAGCGACTGTAGAATTGTGTGTATGTGAGTGTGTTTTTATTTTCAAGGAGACAGCTACATCTCGGTCTTGGGGTTCCCTTCACACTAGTAAACACATCTAGGGACTCGCGTGCCTCAACAACTGCATGTTATAGCCAAACACACAATCACACTCACACACACCCTCTCTTGCTCTGTCAGCTGAACTGACAGCAGTAATGAGTTTCTTCTCCCCTCTTCTCTGCATAAGCCAACTGGCACCCACTCAAGGGAATTTTTCTGGCTGAATTGCGGCCATTAATCACAATCTAGGGCAAGGCAGTGGCTTGAGAGTGTATGCGGATACTTTTAACACTGACTGGAAACACGGAGAATAGAGGAAGTGATGTACCTTACAAATTCAGCCGTTGGTTGAGGCTGAACAACAGACGATGTCAGAGTTTGTCACCACGAGCGCAATTACCACAAGAGGAACGGCATCCCATCAATCATACTCAACAAGACGGATGGACATTCACCAGCTCCTCTGCGGCTCAATAAATGATGACCAAAAAAAAAAAAAACCACGCATAACGTAAATCACATCCCCCACCTTCTCTATTAACATGAACATTTTGATGAAATCTGGAATATAAATGAAAAAGACTGAATTTGGCAAAACCTGTTATGATGGATGACAAAACAGTGAGGCTTTGAGTGGGACCCTATTGTGACAAATTCTCTCACACATACACACACACTGCTTTCTCGTGCCCATCTGGGCTGACAGAACAAGTGATGGAACGGTGTGTGTCAGAATGAGTGTGTGGGTGTGAGGAAAGTGGAAAGTTAAGGTGGCCGTGGGGACCATCCCACTATGCCCCCCTCTTCATCTTTCTTTCTCCCCCATCAGATCTTCCATCATCCAACCATACTAAGACAGCTGGCAGTTGGGTGCCAGTCCCTCGCGCTTTTCCTTTTATATTCCTATTTTTTTCACCACTGGGGCCCCCAAACTGCCAGCTGACAACAGTCACTAGGGAAATCACCTCAGGGTTGATGCGCAGGTCCCTCTGATGCGCAAGCTCCACCCCTACAGCACATGCTCTAATCCATATGAATTCATGCAAATACACACACACACACACACACACACACACACACACACACACATAAACTCAGCGTGGAGCTAAGCTGACCCCGGTACTGTCCGCCTCGCTTCTGACAAATCACAAAGCAGTCGGGGCTGAGAACTAGAATTATGATTCCAGACCCACAGCGTTAATGCCTCCGCTCACGGCATCAATCTATGGACCTTTCCACTGCCACAGACAAAGAATCAATCATCACAACCTACGATCAATCATGGAAAACAATGAACTGAGAAGACAAAGAATCAGTCAAGCATAATAACACGTCATGTATATTAAGAATACAGTATAAAAAGCGGCTCATAAAAAGAAAAAACATAAAATTGTTGGATATTTATGATAATCTGTATATTCTATATTTTACAGTAAAACTATTGAAATAAATATATTTAAAATAATACATTTTAGCTGAAAAAACAATATGGCTTAATGTACAGTATATCATGTTTTCCGAGAGGGTTTTTGTAAACTGCACTTTCACTATCAATACAAGTGATGAGTAATATGGCCTTACATTCTATTTTTGTGGTGCTGCACAAGATTTATCGGAACTTTACATTAAACACAAAATCTTTTCAAAACAGACAGTTGCTTGTTGCAGGAAATGTGCCACATTGTGCCCAAATCTGTGGGTTGAATAAGTGACTGATGGACAGACAGAATGACAGACAGACAAAAAAAAAAACTGAAATTCTGTGACAGACGGATGAACAGACAGACATATAAACAGATACATGAAAACAAAAAAAATCTCAATAGATGTTTTACATATTGTGCTGGTATTTGATGATTACAGGTGCAATTTTACTCTGCTGGTCAGGTTAGGTCAAGTTTGAGGTAAATTTGCTTGTTATGTGGCTGAAAATGGCTCAGCGTGTAATTACAGATCTAATGTGAACATCTGTTACTCAGAGAGACTCCCTCTGAGCTCATGATGTCATTCTGTACCTACACTGTCACTGAACCCAAACAAAACCACATAACACTTGAAGCCCGGTGACACTAATGACAGTGTTTGAGTGAGAGCTGCTGCAATACTGATGCAGTAGTTTAATTTCATGGATTTTATGTGCTAGTAACATCCTTACAGTTTTTCCTGCATTGCACATTTTTCCTGAAGCAAACTAAATAATATTTGATGCAGTTCTTCCATTGTGCCTATGTCATCATCTCCCGTTCTGTGCTTTTGAAAGCAAACAAGCTTTAGTAAGCCCTCAGCCCTCCCTAACATGAAATCCTCCCAAGTTATCCATCTCCCCCTTGATGTTTCCAAGCAACTGACACTAGTGGTAAAAGGTTAGAAGTGCAAAGATATTAATCTCTGACATGCAGAGGAAACATTTTCCCTATTGAATTACCAATATGTACAAAATGTGCTATGCAAATAACCTTGCTTTGGCTGATTTTACCTTTGCGTAACACTGAGTATACTATTACCATCGATACCACTACCAGTACTCATTTAAAAGTAAACAAAAAGACTTTATTAAAAAGATCTACAAAGACTGAAGTTCTTAAGTTAACGTCTTCTCATAAAATTGTATACGATATAACCACCACCTAGCAAGTCTCATATCACTTCTGGAATCATTATTTTAATAAGTCAATGCTGTGTTTTTTAAGCAAATCAACAGCACAAATCAATGCATCCAAACCAATGCATCTCTGTTGCAACTTCTAGCTTTCCCAAGAACACTCTGTGAAGGTCATATGGAACAAATTGTACAATTACACAGGGGCAGCCATCCTCAGCTCTAACGTCCATTTCATGCTTTCACCTTTTCTCTCTCACTCTCAGTGCATAGCACTCAATTGCAGGCTACTCTGAAGAGAGGGAGACAGTAAGCAGTCCCTGTGATGGAAAACACTGCCCATCTCATGATCCTGCAGCTGTGAACACAGACAGGGATGGTGTTTACATCAGTGCGTTCATACAAGTGTGCTGCTGATGATGATCCACTGACTTCTTAAAGCCATAAGATCTTTCAGAAAGGCATTTTTGTGAATCATTGTGAACAAATGCAGTAGATGTATGTGTGTATTTCACACTGAAGACCAGATTAGTCAGCTAAAATGTTAAAATAGAAAATACTTATTTTACATGACAATAGTTTTCACAGTGCTACTGTATTTTACAATCAAATAAATGCAGCCTAAAAGAAAATAAAAGATTTTTTAAAAATGTAAAAACTTTTCAGTGCTGAAAAATATATATTCTTAAAAATGTCCTATGATCCTGAACCACAAGTGAGTTTGTTGTAGTACATTATGAACGTTACTGTATTCATGAAAGGCTGCCTTTAGAGTTTGGTTAAAACTCGTATAGTCTGGAAAACTCATTTAGTGTAATGTTTAAATTTTATCTAGTTTCACTACTCACCACAGCTAGTTTGTTTCTGCAGCCCAAAGTAGCTGGTAAATGGCATTCTGCTCATCCAGCTTACCCATCTTCCCACACAAAAGGGGGCATATTGAGTTAGCCTTGTCATTGAGGGCTGAGATTTAGCCATAGTATTTAGGTAATTATCACTTAGGCCTACACAATATGTACTCACTTTTTATTGGATTCTTAAACAACTACCATTATGCCCTTAAGCAAAGCACTTAACCCAAGATTGCTCCAGCAGTATTGTCCCTGTAATAGATGTACAGTAATTTAGTTCAAGGAAGAACATTTTTTGAAAGCGTTTGCTGGATGACTGTCTATACTTACATGTTGCTTTGGTAAGAAAGTATCAAGTACATAAATTTACTAAAAGGGTAAGAAAAATTCACTGCCAGGAAATCAATGTCAGGACTGATGAGTGAATCATAAGGACTCCTAAAAAGTTATGATCCATGAACTTGCACATACTTTAACGCACATACTGTAGCAGGGTTCTGCACAGTTCAAAATTTAATTTCTGCTTGTTAAATTCCAATTAATTTCTGAAGGTAGCAAACAGGATGCTGACTTGTACAATGTTAAATTTGAGGCAGATGAATCAATATTTTTATTTTTCATATTATTATTTAATTATTAATAATTTCAATAATATTCAATATTTATATATTATTAATTATATTTGTTCATTATGAATGCAAATTTTTATGAATCGAAATGAAATTCATATGATAATAACTTATTAGTAGTATTCAACCTGAAGGATGAATCTCATTTTCTTGGATGGCATTACATGCTGGAACTGATAATCCAATTCAACTTCCTGTGCAATGTGGCCAATTTAACTGAAATTCTAACCTAGAAATTGACTTTAATTCTACACTTTCCCAACCCTGTTACATGAACACACACACAACTACAAACAAGTCCAGTTGAGACAGCAAACATGACACAGAGTAGCTTTTATCAGAATGACTTGCCAGCACCTCATCTAATTGGTTCATGTGGAATTCTGTCGTGGCCCCAGTTGACCTGCTCCAAATACAGCAGGCTGACTACCTTTTAACCCCATCCCTTTTATGTGCACTGTCCCTATATGCCAAAGAATCAATGAGAAAAACAGCCCTCACCAACATTTGCCTGTTTTTCTTTTCTCTTTCCAAACAATGGCTGATGTTCGACTGTTTGAATAATCTATACACAGCAGTCACACACAGATCAGTGTGTAATGTACACAGAAGACACAGAGATAACACAATCTGCCGTGGATTAACACTCTTAATGAAACTGTAAAACAAGAAGAGCAAACAATTCCCAGTGATTCAAAGAGGACTGTGATGTTATCTGACAGAGTCAGGGTGTTACGCCACCAGCGCTGCCGAGCAAGCAAATGCTTTGTGCGTGAAAAGGGATTTATTTGTGCCAGCCAAGTGTTGAAGCGGCTTGGAAAAACATTAAACCACTGAAACAGATCTCTTATGACAGCATGACAAATCAAAGCTTTTCTCAGGGTGTGAGAGCGTGTTAGAATTGCTGTGGTTTTTTAATGATTGCAGAATGATGGTGTTGGGGGGGTTGGGGGGGAGCTCAGTCCTATGTCAGTGTTCAAGCACCTAATTCATTCAAAGCCAAGGTCAATGTCGCTGGCCCTGAGGGGCCTGTGGGAGAGAAGGGGATGGGCAGCACAGGGAATGGAAGAGTGAAGGCGTGGGGGGAGAGGTGTCGGAGGAAAGGACGAAAAGAGGGAGGGGTATTCTGCCCCAGTGCACACACAGAGGTCACCGTTTCCCAACCGACCCCTCCCCCCCTCACCATCCTACTGTGACCTATAACCCTGGCATCAATGAGAAAATGCAGAAAAAGTCAGGGGGAGGGGGGGAAATAAAAAAAAAAAAAATGAGGCAGAGAGGCAGAGGGGGGAAAAAATGAACGCTATGTGGAGTGAGCGATGACAAAGGGAGGCCGGAGACAGGCGATTCAGTCAGTCAGTCAGTCAATTGTGTAAAACAGAAACCTGGTCACCAACACTGGAAAGATAGACTTTACTGAGAAGTGAAAAACTTTATGGTCAGTGACTGCAAAACCAGTAAGAAGACTCAAAAATTACATCAAAACTTCCCCTTGTGTCATTTCTGACCCGTAAGACATAGACAGCAGTGCAACTGAAAACGCCCAGAAAGGTAGTAAAACCTTAATTTTATGGAGCTACTAGAATACTTTTCTAGAATACTAGAATGCACAAAAATAACTTTAGTCAGCAATTTATTATCCTCTGTCTGGGTCTCTGCCATTATTTTTGGTTTCTTTGCATACAAAAAGTATTCTCATAGCTTCATAATATCAATTAATTAATTTTAATGATGTCCTTATTACCTTTCTGGGCCTTGAACATACCAGTTCCATCGCTGTCTATGGAGAGTCATAAAGATCTCAGATTTCATCAATACCAACTTAATTTGTGTTATGAAGATGAATGAAAGTCTAACAGGTTTGGAATGACATGAGAGTGAGTAACTTGTTACAGTATTTTTATTTTTCGGGTGAACTATCCCTTTAATCATGAATGCTCGTGATTAAAACATAGACTAGCAAGCAGAAAGTCGTCATGCACGCCGTGAGATAACTAAAAACCGATTTGCTCATAGAAAAGAAGCAAAAAGAAAAGCTTCTCTTCATTACCATCTTAATATAAAACCCATCATGCAGAAAAGAAACCTGCAATCCTCAAGTGACATCATGGGTTCTTTAAATGAACTCTGCCCTGTCAAACCACTCAGGAGACATCAAGATTTAACTCAAATGCTTTACTAAACTACTAACAAGAGAGATGGATGTCCTTTGAAGTCCGAAGCAGCCCACAACAATCCCATCTAGAATCCCCAGAGAGAACTACAGCAACACAAGAGAGATACAGGAGAAGATTAGTAAGATGTGACAGGCCACAACGCCTCATTGCACCCTTCCTTTGTTCCTCATCCTCCTCTTCCTCTCGAGCTCCCACGCTTTTCTGCCAATCTTCCAACAAGATGTCTTCCGAACAGGGGTGGACAGGAAGGGGGTGTTTTTATTGGTGGATAGCTCAGGGAGGGAGGTTTTAACTGGTGGATGGCTTGGGGCCTGTAAAGTGTGTTTAACAGGACTGGCTGGCTGTAAAGGTGCTGTTAAGTGTAGTGAAGCGCGGTGACGGGGCAGTGGATATGGAGGGACGGGGAATTCTGGGAGGAATTGGCACCGAGAGCTGGCACAAACTCCACAGCACATAAACACACACGGGCAGACAAACACAAATACTTGGTGAGCCGACAAGATATTTCAGCAGATAAACGCAATAAAAAAATAGGCAAAAAACACCAAAAAATTACAGTAATGACTTTAGATCTTTTGTTTTTTTTAAACTTTCTGTTCATCATAGAATCCTAAAAATACACTTTCAT
>JAUCNO010002285.1:0-12812 GCA_032353835.1 Enteromius viviparus
ATATAGACTGTATGTGTGTTGGTCAACTGTGTGTTGGAGGACAAAAATCTGTGTAATGACATAAGGTACTACAACGCAAACTTGGTTTATGAGGACACTTCCTGTGTCCCTGTAAAACAAAAGGCTTAGAAAACATACTAAACAGTGTTTGATGAAAATCTAAAAGTGCACACAGCTTCCTGTAAGGGGTAGGTTTAGGTGTAGGGTCAGTGTAGGACATGCAGTCTGTACAGTATAAACATCATTACGCCTATGAAGAGTCCCGTCCCCATAAACCACAAATGCAAGTATGTGTGTGTGTGTGTGTGTGTGTGTGTGTGTAGTATATTAGTATATAAATGTCTTAATGAGGTTCTAAATAAAAACATTTGTATAAAAAGCATATTTAAAATATATATAATATTTGTTTTGTGGTTAAAATCTATTTACTGAAATTAATTTGTATATAATTATTTAATTTCAATATATCAATTTAATTATTCTAGTTGTATTTATATTTTATATACGCACAGACAGACACGTATATATGAAGAGTTTATTTGCAAAAACATAATCATATAAAAATACTTTTTTTTTTTCAAAATCATGTTTTTATTGTGTTTTGTTGTGTTAATTATATTTTGTAGTTATACTTAACCTTATCAAAATAACCCAACTGCAGTTTGTTTGATATATATATATATATATATCACATAACATTTGTTGATAATAAATCTATTTTTTTAATTATGTATTTATTTCATAATAATATTTTATAATTATGCTTATATTTATTGTATTATATTTATTAATTAAAAATTCGAATTATATTTAAATAATATTTGTTTTGTGGCTCAAATGTATTAACTGAGAAATTAATAAATTTGAATAATTTTATTAAAAAATGTATTGGAACAGAATTATTCAAAAAAAAAATTTATTAGAAATTATAAAATAATATTTTTATATTCATATTTAAAATATATTAAGACTGTTTCATAAAATGAAATTATACTATAATAGATATATTGCAAAAATGTCTTAATTTATCTTGTGCCGTTTTATCATACAGAACCTAGTTGTAATGCAATGCAAAATACTAATATATATTATATCCAAATTTCCTAATGAGTAACATAACTAATCCATCCTTCACAGTGAAACTCAGTTCATCTGTTACTATCTGCCTCCCCCAAGAGGCGAGTCCTTGCAAGCTAAGGTCAACCTTTTTTCAACCTCTTTTCTCTTTTATGAATATATAGCTCTCCATGATGTCTGTAACCTCTCATCCCACGTCTCAAACACTCACCTCGGCCAAGGACGAGCTCAGAGTTTACAAACTACAGATTGACTCTGTGCAAAGAGAGATCGAGAGGCTCAAATCTCTGGTAAGCACTTACTGTGTTGTAACAAAGGGTAAAAAAAACCCAGATTAGTGTTCTTGTGAAAAACCCACATCCTCTCCTTTGGCAGAACCTCCAGTTGGAGTCTCAGGTGGACGAGGCAGAGGTTCACTCCAGCTCTCACACAGAAACATACCAGGATCAGGTTCTTATTCTAAAATCCCAGCTTGATGATCTCAGAAAGGTAAACATATAAATGAATGAAGACTAAATGATAACGCTAACGAACACTAAGTGATTTATACTTAATAAATCGATAGCCTAGGTTGTCCCTCAGATTTACAATCTACCTTTTTTTCTTCTTCAGCAAATTACTCATTATGGCCAAGAATATCAGGAGCTTCTCGTCAGCAAGATGTCACTGGATGTTGAAATCACAGCCTATAAGAAACTCCTGGACAGTGAAGAGAACAGGTAAGGTTTTTAACAGACGTGGCAGAGATTTTGTTTACTCAATAATCACATTGTGTCTGTCTCGTGGGCCAGGTTGAAATCTGGAGGTGGTGTTACTGTGCATCTGTCTAAGACTGTGGTGGGAGGAGGAGCAGCGGCTGGAGGAGGAGGAGGTCTAGGCCTGGGTGCAGGCTTTGGTGGAGGTGCCTCTGGACTGGGAGGAGGTGCCGGTCTAGGTCTTGGAGGTGGATTTGGGCTGGGCGGAGGCCTAGGAGGTGGTCTTGGGGGTCTAGGACTAGGATTCGGTGGAGGACTGGGTTATGGAGGTGGTGCAGGAAGCTCTTACATGTCCTCCAGCCTGAGCAGCAGTGCCTGTAAGTACAAGCTGTACAAGCTGTTCACTGCAATCCAAGACCAAAAACTGGGATATAAAATCTCATTTAAATTAAATGTTAGTTTATGAACATTTTGAGATGAGTAGGAAATATATGAATCTTCTTTTGTTGTGTGTCAGTCACCAATTAAATAATAAAAAAATGATGATAATATAAATAAAAAATATGTATGTTTAATACATTAAATATAAGATCAATCACGATTAATCATATTCAAAATAAATGTTTATGTTTAAATTATATGTATATATATGTATATCTGTTATGTATATGTAACATACATACTGTATTATATTTTGAAAATATTTACCTATATGTATATATTTACATTCATAGAATTTATATCATATATATGTAATATATAAACATATAATTTTTCTTAAATATATACATGCATTTGTGTGTTTATGTACATAATAAATATAACAAACAATAATTCAAACATCAGGTCTGACCTAAACATGTCAAACTAAGACACTTGGAACATAGAAACTTTTCAGTTCACAATTTGTTCTGCTACTAAAACAGTATAAGTCATAATAAAAATAGAAAAGCAATTTTACTAGTGCTTACAGACTATACGCGTCCCACTACCATGGCTGTTCTTCATTGAATCACAACTCAAATGGTAAAAATGACAATCATAAAGGAATATGAAATGTGAAATGTCACGTTGGCTTGTAGTCACACTTTCCATTGTTTTCTTTCAGTGTCATCCACTGTTTACTGAAGCACAGCCTCCGCTCTTCAAGCCACAGCAGAATGCTGAGCTTCATGAAGAACACCTCCCATAAGCTTTGACATTATGACTGCACCATCACGTACATTAAAAATAAAATGATAAAAGATCAGTGCCTCTTCTGTGGGGTGATGTTTGATGAGTCTCTTAATTCTGTACTAATTTAAACACCAGATCAAAATGTCTGTATTTCCATGCATCACTTCCTGCTACAATAATAAAAGAAATTCCATTCTGGTCGTAAACAAAGTGGTCTTTGATCTTTCCATAAAAATGTAATATGTGACCATGCACCACAAGAGGGTATTTTTTTTAAATTGAGATTTATAATTGAAAGCTGAATAAATTGATGTATGGTTTGTGGGATAGGACAGTATTTCTTCAAAATACTATTTGCTAAATCTGCTAAAAATAAAAATCGCGAAAATCGCCTTTAAGATTGTTCTTGCCCTTAGCAATGCATATTACTAATCAAAAATTAAGTTCTGATATATTTAAAGTGGGAAATTTACAAAATATATAGACATGATATTTACTCAATATCCAAATGATTGTTGGCAAAAAAAAAAAAAAGTATAATTTTGACCCATACAATGTATTGTTAGCTATTTGACTGGTTTTGTGGTCACATGTATGCAAACTATAAAATAAAAATATTATTTTTAAATAGTTGATAACATTTAATGTTAAATAATGCATCAACTAACATTAAATAATCATGAGCAATACATTCACAGTATTTATTGATTTTTTGTTAACTTCAATAAATTTTTTTTTGACTTTTTTCCCCTTTTTTTTCATTGTCAGCTTCAATTAATGTTAACTAATAGTGTTAATGAATGTATTTTTTTATTATTATTATGGAATGTTATTAAAATATTTATAAATATAAATAAATTAATCTAAAATGATGTTTTCCACATATTGTTAAACAAATATACTCTTCAGACATAAAAACAGCAACAGTTGACCAATGCTGTGCAATGCACTAGCAAAAACAATAAAACCAAACATAAGACATAAAGGATGTAAAACAAGACATCAAATCTCAGGCTAAAGAGAAAAGATAGCAATCTGTTTCAAAGTTTAAAGCGGCTGTGGCGAAAGCTCGATTCTCTGCAGATTTGAACAGCACGCACATAAGTAAGCTCTTACATTTACACTATTTTATATTAAGTTTGAGGAAGTTACATTGGCTTTTAATGAATTAAACTGCATCACTGCAATGTTTTAACCCTCTTAGCATGATATATAGGTATATCTCAGAATAAAGGTCCTTGTTACACCAGTGTTGCTTTAAGAAAACAATCTTACAAACACTTAAAAAGCGGAAAAAACATACCCACACACCACCTACAGACCCAGATGCCAAATGTCAAAAACCTCAAATAATGAAACTTCATCCTTGTAAGTAAATAAACAACATCTTACAGCCATTAACTACCTTCATCAGCTTCGACAGAGCCGACAGTTTACGTTTGAAGCACTTTTGATTTTGAAAACCAGGTCGATACCGATTGCAACGGTTTTTCACCAAGTGTTAATAAAAGAGTTGCATTTCAAAGCTTTGACATTTTGTGTGACAGTGAACACACATGTAGCAGGCAGGCTTTCTTTTCGCCTCTTTGTGTGTTGCTGTGGGTTTTGTGGGGGTCTCTTCTTGGTGTCCGGCACGGTGCTGCACGGATGTGGTTAGATTCAGTTTAAACAGGAAACACACGGGTTCATACTGCTCTCATTAGTCCTTCACTTGACTTCAAGCAATATCCTTCAGAGCGGAGATGGAGTGAAAGGCCTAATCTCAGTAAAGGTAATAGATTACTTACTAATACTCTGCGTAACTCAACTTTATGACTAATAGAAACCTGTGTGACATCTTTGAATTGCTTAGAAGAAGACAACTGCTTTTTTTAGTATGTAATATGAGGGAAACTGATTTTTAATGTTATCAGATGCTTGTTTTTCTTCACATCACCTGTTATAAAAAACAAAAAGAAATATAAAATCTAAAGAAAGAAACTTTGGATGGATACATAACTGGCACCCTGTGGTTGAGTTAGTTGCTGATGTAATAAGACATCTTTAGGCTTTTCAAACATGTGACCTAGTGCTTCATCGAACACTATCACGTTGAATCATCTAACATACTAAAATCCTCTTATCTTGTGCACTAATGCTTTGTGCCATTGTGTTAGAATGGTGAGAGCTGTATTTGTGGTTGTCAATAGATAACACTGTTATTTCTTCTCAAACCGCCAAAAGTGACAAATTAGATTTAAGAGAATGACATCTTCTAAGGAAACCTTTTTGAACCTTTTTTATTCAAGGCATGATTGAAGTCCAAAGCCAGCAAGGAGTTGTCCTTGCCATTATTTCACTGGTCTCGCTTGGTTGTATTTATGCTCTCTGTCTGTGCTGCGAAAAGAAATCAAGTAAGTAACTTCGTTTACATTAGGGGTAGTAAACTTTAAGGTTTGAACAAAGGATGTTCTGGGTTCATTCTCACTCCGCTGAACCCAAGGTACCACATGTACTTTGTTACTGCTATACTGCAATAAACATCTTCATCAAGATCTTCCACGTCCTCTTCCATTTTTCTCAATTCTTACTTGCGCGCTTATCGTATATTTGTCTTTTGTCGTCTAATGTTGCTGTATTTTACTTTGAGGGATGCAACAAGAGGACAATGACCTGTATGACCAAGATGACTTGTAAGTAGATATTTATAAGTGTTCATTAATAACTATATATAATTTGCATAATTACATTATTTTTGGTTTTCAGCAATGAAACTGAATATGCTGAAAGCAGAAAACATGCAACAGGTAAACGATGTTCACTTTTAACTCATACTAAAGAGGAAAATGCATCTGATTATAGACTTCTATTCAGTGTCAGTGTTTTATCTTTAGAAATTACATTTTTCAGGGGAAAACTGAGATTCAAAATGCGCTCTTGAGCCAAGAATGAGATTTTATTCGTATCATGTCTATTTTTTAGTGCTAAGGCCAAACCAAACAAGGATGCCTTCAACATCAAGGTAAGATCTTTTTTAGCAGCTGCTTGTTTATTTAATGTTACAGTCATGGGTATTTTATGCTTTATGTAATATTTTTGGCGGGGGTAAATGTTATCAATATTAATTGCTTTATCTTTGCTGTAGTTATGATAGAAAGCTTGAAATGAAGGAAAGTGATACATTTTATTTCACAGGCAATCACCGAGAAACAGACCAGTGAATAGTAAGAATTTCTCATTTGATAATTAGGGTTTTTTCTGTGGTAGCGGTTCTGAAATGTATCTAAAATGCTTATTTATTCATTTATTTTGGTTATTTTGAGGTTTCCAAACAGGTGGCACACAATGGAGTTATCAAAACCTCACAGCTGGTGAGATTCAGCGCTATTGCGATCATAAAACACTATTTTTTTAATAAAGCCTTTTTTAAATAGGAACGTATAACCTACAGTAAACATGTATTTGTTTCTGCAGCAGAAAATGGCACATTGGAACCAACATATGTGTGAGTGTTGCTTTTATAATGTTTTCTTTTGTAAACATTATTGTTTGTAATCTTTCTGTAAAGTCTAAGATTTTATAAAAGCTATGTTTGCTCAACATTAGTTGTATATTCTGTATTTGACACACAAACATATTGTCTGTCTTTTATATATATATATATATAGGGACCCAATTCCAAATCCGCTTTATGCAAACGAGGATGAAACAGGTAAATACATTTCTGCTGATAATCGTCATTTTTTAATGCAGCCATTTCAAAGCGTTCACTCTCTTCAGTTGCTCACAGGAACAATGAGGTCAAGTTACACATTTTAAACTGAGCACCAAAAAAACCTGTGAGAAGTCCAATCATAAAACTAAAGTGTTCGTGGATGTATGATTCATTACAAAAATGTAAAAAAATACTTGTGGAAGCTCAGCGTTCTGTTGTTTTAATGAAATGCTCCATGTTTCCCCAAATATAGATCCAGATTTAGACACATACGAGAATGTTTTTCCAACAACAGAAGTACAACATGACTCAGGTCGGTGTTTAATACAGAGGTTCAGTATTTATATATATATATATATATATTGTAATACAGAGGTTTAGTATTTATTTTTCTAAAATGTATACACTTTTTTAAAATGATTTCTTTTTTTATTCATTTATTTAAATTTATAAAAGTTTTATTAAAATGAACATGACTCAAGTTGGTGTTTTTAGTGTTATTAGATAAAAACTAACGATGTTACAATGTTATGATGTTACAATTTCACCCAGGACTCAACAGTTAGATAACGTTATAGGAACAGTAATCCTATATATATATATATATATATATATATATACACAGTATTGCAAAATATTTTTCTAAAATATTTTAAATTATTTTATTTGTTTATTCATTTTTCTTATTTAAAAGTAAGATGAAGTCAACCTATGATTGGTTACTTTTAATACAATTTTAATATTTAACCTACATTAAATAGAAATTTTAAGATGAAGAGCAATTTGAGATTTCGACTTGATTTTACCTCATGTTTTTTAGAAAAATAATTTCTTTGCTTACTGCTTTGTGTCAAAAAATTGCGTTTCTGCTTATTGTCAATGTTTTTGCAGATAGCTGTAATTATGAAAACTGGAACAGTAAGGACATTAGATATGAGGATGGTAATGTGTTCATTATTAAACTAACATTGATCAAATATTTTGATTAATTCGACACAACACTAATGATTTTTTCTTTCCTCTTTATTTAGATGATCCAGACTACGTGAATGATTTTTAGTGTGAATAGGAACCTTTTTTGTATTTAGTTTTTTGCTTCTTCTAAACAAAGCTAATTTAATTTTAACCATGTTTCTGAACACAAAATGATCATTGAGATTGTCTAGAAAATCCTTCTTAATTTAATTTTTTTTAATATATTTTGGCTGCATCAAGACAAAAAAAAATCCAAGAAAAGCTTTTTTTTATTTTTTTGCAGTGTGGCATTTACTGTTGTTAAATTAAAATGTCTAAAGAAACTGTACTCTGAGTGTGAATGTGCAGTCAGCTCCTCTGATCAATAAACAATGATTTAATGAACTTATTCAACTTAATGAACACATACTATAAACTCCTAAAAGACCTCAAAAATATGTTGTACAACAAAAGCACTAAACATGAAGGCTACACATCAAGACATGCACAAAAAAATAAAAATAAATAGGCCAGTTTCTTAGAGGTGTGACAAATGAGTCACTCTGCCCTTTTCATTATAAGTGAAACAAAAAGCCATCAGGGCAAGAGGCAAGTTTAAGAATGGGCACATTTCATATAAAGAAACATTAGCCCTCTGTTTCACAGACAAATCTTAAACCTTGACAAATTAAACCTGAGCTGATTAATCTAAACACATGTCAGTGCCTTTGCTTTGTCTTAAGATGCGCGTATTTCTTTGTTTAGTTTTTTCCTAAGGCATTTTCTGTAAATGTCCTCATTGAACTCTTAAGCTAAGCCCTGTGTAGTTTGTAATCTGCTCTTGATAATGCTCGTCTCCTACTATACTATTTCCAACATATGCACTGTAAAAAAACAAAACTAATTCAAGCCAATTTATTGCACAGCTTTTTTGAGTCACGTCCCTTTTTTGATCAGCTAACACGCTTGAATGTTGATGTAATTAATTGCTTCCTGTCTAGTTAGTCTAGTAGTTAGTAATGTAGTAGACCACATTGTTATAACACAAGTTGAAAGATTAAGATAAAACAGATAAACAGCCTGGGCCTCAAAACTAGACACGCTGACCAACAAATGTTAAAAAGATCAGCTCTTTACATCAGAGTACAACAGATTTTTTAAACGGGAAAATATGTTGTTATATATTTTAGTGTGTTACAACGAAGTGTTATATGTATGTGTGGTATCATAACGTTCTACATACATTGAAACAGACCATCCCTCAAAATCAGGATTTTTTACATTTTTTATTACAGCAATTTGTCATATTTTACAATTATCAGTACATGTTCTGGAAATTAAGAGCAATGAGGCTGAAGTATTATGATCTGATAACATCTTGTCTTCAGCTTGCATCAGGTGCAGCTGTCTTGCTGCACAGACGACCCAAGAGCCCAGCCATCTGTAACAGAGAGTTCACCCCTTCTGCCACTTTCATATGTGTGTAGCCAATTTCCTGGAGAACCAAAAGTACAGTTACAGTGTAGTTTAAATAAACCTGGTAAATTTCCTGTTATATAAAAAAAAAAAAAAAAGTTATTTTTTTACCCTCATTAAAACACTTATGCCACAACAGCAGCTACTTAATAGCTCATCAGCAGGTCACCTCATGGTTAGAAAACAATACCTTTATCTCTGTAACATCACCGATACATGATAGTTTCACATTGACCGGTGACAAAATTGACTGTTTACTGTAGATATTATTGCAATATATAGACAGTTTCATCGAGCAAACACACTTGGACCGTTAGTTAGCTCAGAGCGGCTTTGTCTTCTAGTTTTATCTCTAGTTTCTAACCGTTTGTTACTAAATGAAAGTTTAAAGCTAACGTAAACGCTGCTTCGGGGGACACTACAAGGGCGATACACACCTTGATGTATTCCAGCTTCAAATATTCTGCCATCTGAAAGGTCTTACACACTCTGAAGATGTTTCCTATGATGTCCTCTGGTGAGTATCCGAGTGACCAAAGCTGCTCAATGACCTGTAGAAAGATGCACCAGTCTTCTGTCTTACCCAGCGTCGGTCTTTTTTTTTTTTTTAACTGATCCTGAATATTTTCTAAAGCAAATGTTTACCTTGTAGGCTTCATCGATGTTGGCGTTGACACAGTGTTCCAGCATGCTTTTAACCAGCAGAGGATGTGGCTCGTCACACACCTGCAGAAGCAACGCTGTTGGTACTTCATCACAAATACATTTTTATACTAAAATAAGTTCCATGCGTTAGAAAAAATGCATCCAAAAATACCTTGAACACATTTTCACTGTTGATGTAACCAAATCCAGAATTTGTTGACTGCAAGTTATTCAGAGCCTAGATTGCAAAAACAATAAATAAAATATAAATAATGATAAAATATTAACATTACAGGTAAATCATAAATAATTAGAAGTAGCAGACCTAATAAATAAATAAAACCTAGTATGATTAACAATAACAACTTAATTTGTTTTCCCTTACCTATACATGGTAATACTTCACAATAAGGTTCATTAGTTAACATGAACTTAAGGGGCTCGCACACAGAACGAGAAGCACAGCGAAGCGCCGTGTCGTGCCAAATTCTAACACATTGTTTTCTATGGGTGTACGCACACCGGCGGCGCAATTCGGCGCCTTTACGCAGCGCTCGGCTACGACTCAGGACGCGGTTCAAATTCCTGCCGCGCGTTAATTATACCAAGATACCACTGCTGCAAATACTGTACAACTTACATTAGTTTACAGCTTAAATAAAATGTAAACATATAGAATTAAAGGTACCCATCTTTTAGCTCAGAACTTGATTCGAAATTGAACTCCCGCGAATAGAATGTGCGACCCCGCTTATAACAATATTTCTACAGCATTTATTAATCTTAAGACTAATTTCAGCATTTATAACTCTATTAATAAAATTACTAGTTGTGCACCGTGAACTAACATTAACTAACAATAAATGGTTGTATTTTTATGATGAATAAATACTGTAATAAATGTATAGTGCATTGTTTGTTTATATTAGTTAATACATTAACTAACTAATTACACCTTATTGTAAAGCGTTACCCCTATAATATAAATTATTAAAATTAAGTGAATAAATGAACATGTATATTATTAAGATTATTTCACTTGCCATATTGTTAATTACTTTTATTATTGTTCATAATACACACATGACAATTGAAAAAGATAATTGACCTGACCTGTCTCATGTCCCCTTGAGCGGTGAAGATGATGGCCTCCAGGCCGTCATTGGTGACATGCAAGTTCTCCTTCTCTACCACCTCCGTCAGGCGCATCATGATCTGGTCGTCTCTGAGTTTGCTGTAACGCAGCACTGCGCAGCGAGACTGGATGGGCTCTGCAATCGAATGAGACGACAAACTGTTGGCCTTTACTTCAGTGTTCGAGTTTATTTCGAGCATGTCAAAGATTTAAATGTCAATGCATTATAAAAAGCATTTTGTGTTTAATGTGCCACGTCGCTCACCTATGATCTTGTCTGATGCATTACACGCCAGAGCAAAGCGTGTGGTTTTAGAGTAGATCTCCATGGTTCTTCTGAGAGCCTGCTGGGCTCCATCTGTCATGCTGTTTTACAAACACAAAAACATACTTGCATGAAGCTTTTTTTTTATAGATATATATATATATGCTTAAAAAAAATTAATGAAACCTATTTTTTGTATAATTAATGCAAAAAAAATAATGTAAAAAAATGATTTACAATTACTCTTACCTGTCAGCCTCATCCAAGATTATGATCTTGTGGCGACCTTTAGGGAGTGTGACCTTTTGCTGCGCAAACATTTTGATTTTGTTTCTCACAACATCAATTCCACTAAAAGTGATTATAGACAATTAAACATTATCAGACATTAAAATAAGAATATGATTAAAATAAGAATATGATCTACGCAAAGTATTGAATGAAACACTACTGTTTCTTACCGGTCGTTTGAGGCATTCAGCTCAAGCACAGCGTCCTTCATAGCTGGACCAAGAAGAGCTCGAGCCAAACACAAAATGCTTGTTGTTTTTCCAGTTCCAGGAGGACCCTGAACAGACATATTGATTTTAGTGCATTTCAAATTCAGATGGCACCTGGGTGTAAGAGCGTATTTTTACTTACAGCAATGATAATGTTGGGCACATTCCCTTCTCTTGCGAACACCTGCAGCAATAAAAAGGCAAAAGAGGAAACATGTCAAACTGACCACATGAAACAAATCAGTCTGTGCTGCGTGTCACACCGACCTCCAGTCTGCTGACAGTCTCTTCATTTCCAACTATTTCATTCAGCTTCAGAGGTCTGTATTTTTCAACCCTGTAAATAATAAATGATAGAATTAATCACAATTAGTTATCCCAGCGAACATGCGGCTGCAGAGGAAAGCAAGCAGGGCAGTTCAGTTGCTGACTGTAAACATAGCTGGTAACAGTTCGCTATCTTTAGCGACTTGAAAGCGATTCAAATAAGAGTTAACGTTCCTACGACGGCGCGCTCACAGTCACAAACCGTACCATGGTAGTTCATAAGCATTCGTTGAGGGTTTTGATGCAGCATCATCCTTTTTAGGCGGTCCGTCAACTTGACTTTGTTCACTGTTCGCATCTTTCATTTCAACATCCATGTTGCCTATGAGTAGCGCGCATTCCCGCCACAACAGGAACGCAACAGATCTGAAATGACGCCACTTCCGGCAACGGGAGAGCCCATGACAAGTATAGGTCTCTGCAGGAACTGTAATGGGAGTTACCACATCGGGCGTTTTTACACCATGTTATTGATTGGCCGACGTCATAGTGAGGGTAGGTTTAGGGGTAGGGTTAGGTCAGGGGGTCATTTTGATTGCATGGTTGAGAAACACCCAGCGGTTTAAAAAATGCCCAGAAATTGAGAAACGCCCACATTTGCTCTGCAGAGACCTCAATCTCGCCCATGACCGTGACTTTTTTTTAATTCAAATAATTAGAAATGAATAAATAATACTAGTACGTAACAAACTGGAATTGAATATTATTTATTTGGAATTTGAATAAATAAATACATAAATAAAATGAACTAAATACACACACAAATATAGATTAATCATTTGACAGCACTAATATATTAGTGCTGTCAAATGATTAATCGCGATTAATCGCATCCAAAATAAAAGTTTTTCTTTACATAATATATTTG
>JAUCNO010002286.1:0-12805 GCA_032353835.1 Enteromius viviparus
TCCCATCACTATCCGAAACGCCAACTCCCTTACAACCTTCAAACGACTGCTGAAAACCCATCTCTTTCAACACTACTGACATCATAATAAAAAAAACAAAAAAAAACTGAACATTGCCTGTTGTATGGTATTATGAGCACTTTTTCCCCACCTGTAAGTCACTTTGGATAAAAGCGTCTGCCAAATGAATAAATGTAAATGTTTTACTGCACTGAAAGATTATTTCTGTTCTTTAACAGCAAGACAAGACACCCTTGTATTGATGACACAGTCTCTATTAAACTGTCTTTATACCTGATGCAGCAAGTACCGAATCAACCAATCACACGCCAGCACTGGAGCAATCAGCCAATCACACGCCTGCACTGGAGCAATCAACTAATCACACGCCAGCACTGGAGCAATCAGCCAATCACACGCCAGCACTGGAGCAATCAACCAATCACACGCCAGCACTGTAGCAATCTATCAATTATCTAAAACAAACATGTTTATTAAAAAAACTAATTCTAAAAAAAAAAAAGCCCAAAACAAACATTACTAAAACTTTAATTTAAATTAAATTAAAATAAAACCTTTCATTTAGTTTAAGTTGAACTACTAATAAAACTATGTTTATATAAATATATAAATAACAATGAAAACAAATAAAAATTCATTCAAAATATTAAGTAAAAAATTCTAGAATACAATATCATATCTATTTACTATTATAATGATCCTAAAAACATAAGTGTTTTTCTAGCAATAAAATTGAAGAAACATGTCAAGAATGAAATCTAGAATCTGAAAGATTCATATATTAGTGAAAAGATTTCATATTTCTGTAAAAACCAAAACGTAAGAGTGAGAGACAGATAACTGCGTCATTCACAAACACACTCCGGGATACACTCGTGTGTGTGTGTGTGTGTGAGAGAGAGCATGGAAATCCCCTGCAGCGCCCTCACACACACACACACACACACGTCTGAATCAGGATCTGAATCAGAGAAGGTTTTTCTCCATTAGTAACGGTTTCCACTGGGCCTCGCGCTGATCCAGACCAGCAGCCCAAGATGGCCGCCGTGGAGCCGTGAAGAACCCCCTCGTTAGACAACAGCCAGCCGCGCGCGGAGCAGTAGAGTCACGCCTGAGCCAGCGCTAGCACACTCATCACACCGCGTCTGTGATTGATTCCTACAGGTTCAGAAAAACTATCATTTCAAACAGAAAGCAAAAAACAGCTAAATTACTAAAACGTACGTTTACTAACGAAGTAAAATCCCATTTCAAAGCATAGCAACTATTTAATAAATCACAATCATTTTGATATAAAATTAATAGAAATATAAAAATTAAATTCTAAATATTAATAAAATTATATAACGACTACTAAACATCAATTACCCTATTTAATGTGCTTTTATTTTATGAATGAATAAAAACTACATACACATATTTTTAAAAAGAACTAAAAATAAACAAAAGCACACAAATTTAATGAGCTCTTCTGGTCATCCCAGTGAATTATGGGTATGAGAGTTATACGACAAATCAGATTATTGTTAACAAAATAAACATGAATCTAAAGATGTCATTAACTGAAATAAAGACTAAAGTGGGATCTTAATATGAATATTCATGCCTTTCTATTTATTATTCTACCGCTGCATAGAAAATCTAATTATTAAATACTAAACATGCTGAGATTAGTTTACGATTATCAAGGTTTTTACTGGATTTTTCTTCATCTATTTTTTTATGTTAACATTTTGCTTTTTTTTTAAACATTTCTTTGTTCATTAAATCAATACAAAGGATATTTGACATATTGAGATATAAAAATATAGCTTTTTCTGTTTTTGCCCTGCCCTACTGCCACGAGAGCAGCCTGTGTGTGTGTGTGTGTGTGTGTGTGTGTGTGTGTGTGTGTGTGTTATAAATTGAGATTATACGTCATGCTCAGGCTTGTGGTTCTTGGTGGCATGCAGGAACCCAGTGAAGCTCAGAATTCATCCTGACCGCAGCGTTCCACACACACACACACACACACACACACACATCTCTGATCCACTGCAGGAGTCTGTGTCTGGACAGAACTCATCAGAGCAGTAACAGCAGCTGGAGAACCAGCTCAACTAATACTAATACTATTCATGAGAATAACAGAACAACTATAAGAGTGCTCAGCGTTTAAACACCACGACTGTGTTTATAAACTGCATTAAACACATTATTGTTCACACCACGGTCTCTTCTCTGAAAGACACACTGATCATTTACTGGTTTTATGATGCCCCGCCCTCAAAAATGCACGCTGGGCTCTGATTGGTCAGCTGGCCCAGTGTGATAGAGTTATATGTTTGTAGATGCTACTGCTTCAATCCTGTCAAGTTTTATCCTGATTAAAGCTTTAATAAGAACAGCATGCTTTATCTGATCTGAGAGAGACAGGAACAGGAAGAAGAACTCTAAACACTGCTTCTGAATCTGTCAGACTCGTTATCATGATTCATATATGAAGAGACTACACACTTCGTCTTCTCTAAAGCAGCGCAGCATGGCTCCGCCCCCTTCGTTGCGTGTTCCTGGGGGCGGAGTTTATCTGGGTTCTAGATGTAGCACACACAGGAAGTAGCTTATTGTGGTTTTTGTAGGCATTAAACTGACAGGATTTTAAACGACGATATCGTTAATAAATACGACATCGATATCACTAACGTTAAAAAGAGAAATCCAATAAACCACCCCTTTATCTGCTTTTTGCTTTATGTACAGTATATATATAAATATTTGTACGACTACTGTTTATTTTTACTCATTTTCACATAAAACTTTTCAATAAATTGTTTTTATTTTTCCTAAATTAAAATTTTAATCTTTAATGGATTAGTTAGATTAATATTTTTATCAATCAAAAAGCACGTCTAATCAATTAAATGATTAAACTTTATTAATTAACAGGAAGTTATTAAAATTTCAAGAGTTTTTTTCTTTGCTTTTTCCCCCAGTTTAGTTTTTATCAAAATTAAATTCTCTTTGCATTGGACCTTTTTCGCATTAATTTTAAAAGTAGAATTAAACTTTAACAACCATAAAGTTTATGAAACATTATACAATAACTTATAACACATTTTAGAACCCAATCAAACCTGTTCTGATCAGTAAACCTGCTCTGAGTCCAGGAACAGGAACGGAGTGAATCTGTACTAATACTACAGAGATCAGACTTCAGCAGCTGCATCATCAGCTACATTAAAATACGATCAAACAGCCAATCACTGCAGACGAAAGCAGATCAACAGGAAGATCAATACGGAGACATTTATGCAAAGAGATGAACATTAACGTGCCTCTATGATGGCTTTTCAAACATGCTCGTTCATGCAGTGTGTCCTGTAGCTGTATGTGAACATGAACATCTGTAAAGTTGTGACGCCGACAGTGCAGGATAAATAAAGTTATTGTCTATCAAAAAAGAGTCGACAGCGATTTGAATCTCTCTGTTATGGCCACACGTCTATAAGTAACATATTTGCATAATCCAATAATCACAAACGTGGATGACGTCATGTGAAGACGACGCTGTATCCTGCTGGCGTTTCGTTCTCCGACACACGCTGTAGCGGTAGACCAATCATAAAGGACTGCGCCATCTGACCAATCACAGCAGTGAGGGATCACAGAGAGGCGGGGTTTAGACAGACTGATGCCTTGAACTGCTTCACACGAGTCGTTTACGAATGGCATAATAGAGGCACTTTAACCTAAATTTAAAATATTAAAATTAATTAAAATAAATTAGGTTAAATAGATTTTAAAAAAAATATATTAATAATAAATAACAATTACACTTAAATATATTAAATAAATCAAAGTAAATAAATCAAGTTTTAAAATGTGTATTTAATAATAATAATAACTGATAAAAAAATCAATAATAAGAGTATTAATGTACCAGTATAGAAATTAACTATTTTTAAATAATATTTGAAGGCATATTTATAATACAGTACTCCACAGTATACTGTTTATATGCAAGAGATGAGACAACTGTATCATGTAAGATCGTCATATCTGGGGGTCCATAAATGATTTCCAGTGCTTAACCAGCATTAAACCCTGAGTAATGACTAGTTAACTCTGGAGCACAGCAGCAGTCATCAGCAGCACAGGTGTAGACATACACCGTACCGGTCAACATTATACATTCTGCTTTTATACCAAGATCATGTTCCATGAAGATCTTCAGTTCCTACTGTAAATATAACAAAACTTTATTTCTGATTAGTAATATGCATTCCTAAGAACTTCATTTGAACAACTTTAAAAGTGATTTTCTCCATATTTAGATGTTTTTGCTCCCTCCAGATATTGTCCTGGAAAGCAGACATCAGTGGAGAGATGATTTATTCAGATGAGTCTCGGTCTCGTGACTGCTTCTGTGCTCCAGGGTTGTGTTTACATCTGAACATGTGTGTAAAACACTCGTGCACGCGCGTGACACCCAGCTGTCAGTCAGCGCTGCTCGCTCGCTCGCGCGTGCGGGCGGGAGCGAGCGAGGGTCATGGACGCGCACCAGTGAATCGCGCGCGGCTGCGAGCAGGAAGTTTTCTGGATGAATCCGGATCAGCTGCGAGAGCAAGAAGCGGATCGGAAGAGGATCTCACCTGCTTCCCGCGGTAGAAGAGCCTCTGCTGCTCCGGCTTGACGTTGAAGATGTCGCGGATCTTGACGCGCAGCGACTCGATCTTCGTGAGGCGCGACAGATCCTCCACAGTCCGCGTCTCTTTGCCGTCGATCGTGCGGATCTGGATCCACATCGTCGCTCCGCGCCAACTGACCGACGAGCGTCAGACACGAGCGAGCGAGCGACGCGGGAAACGCGCGTGTTTGGGGGGCGTCGGGGGCGCGAGCGAGCGCGCTCCTCTGCGGGGGAAACGCGCGTCTTGCAAACGGGGGTCACGCCAAGTCTCGCGAGGAGACGGGAAATCTCGCACAATGTAAATATGCGGGAGAAAAAAACAGTGCTTTTAAAGAGACAGAGACGCTTGAAAATATTCTAAAGAGAGGTTTAGAGCAAAAACTGTGTAAAAAAATAAATACAAATAAACAAAGTTAATGTAAGTGAAAAAGACAATAAGTAACGTCAAATTAAATAATTGGAATATACAGATTTAAAAATAATAATAATAAATACATTAAAAAAATAAATAGTTGAATTAAAATAAATTAATTATATTATAAAAATGAATTATAGAATGAATTTGATCAAAATAACTAAAACAAAAACATAATGGAAAATCTAACGAAATGTAAATATGGGGTGGGGGGGGCATGTCTTTAAAGAGACAGGCATTTCATGAAGAGAGTTTATAGAATGTAAAATAAAATACATAACTAGAATAATAAAAATAAAAACATGAAAAATAGATCCTTTAAAATCCCCTGAAGCATATTTCATTGTTATTTGTAATTAAAAAAAAGACTACCATGCCTGTAACTGTAAGTAGGTTGTAATAAAAGTGTACTTGATGAACACCTTCTCTGAGTTTTATATTATATTTATTGGATATAATCTTCTGCAATTTATATAGATATAGATATATATCTTAATCAGTAAAATAGTAACTATTATTATTACATTTTTAAACATTTCTATAAAAATATTAATAGCAAATTACCTACATATAAATTAATTCTAACGCTTATAATAAGTTTATATTATCATTTATATTATGAATAATAATGAACAATTAATCATGAATGCATTCATCCTTCTGTTTCTGAAAGGAGATTAAACAAACAGATCATTCAGAACCAGCACTGATCTCAGAAACACGAGGAAGGCTTCTGTTTTTCTGTTTATCATCATAGCTGAATTATTTCATGAACATGTGGATAAATAAACAGATGATTGAGACTCTGCTGACCTCTGCTGGACATTTCAGACAAACAGAGGCTTACCTGGGGCCTGTTCCATAAAACAAGTTTACCAAATAAGCCAGGCTTATGGCAGATAGTCTGACTTAGTTTAATACAAATTAACTGGAATTAAGTCAGACTAACTGAAATAAGCCTGGCTTTTACTCTAATCTTGGTTTATGGAACAGGCCCCAGATGCAAAGTTCTAGTTAAGAGGTTAATATTCAAACTGTCTGAATATGAATCAAGAGCTGTTTGAAAAGCTTTCATAAAACATATTACCTTATGGACTTGACTGAACTGAATGTTTGTAACACTAAATGAAGTACAATTCTATGAATTTACATAAAAAGTGTCATATAAGTTATAGTAAATGGACTAATCTGAAGTTTTGTGAGTTTCCATAAAAGCAGATTCTTTATATTAAATACATTAATAAATATAATGAAATACTATTTAATATTAAGAATGATGAATGTTAAAGGGGTCGTGACATGGATTTATTTATTTATATTAATATGATACTTGAAATTTACTTACAATGTTAATTCAGTTTTTAAAGGGGTTTCTATGAAACATACGTCACTGGTGGGCGGGGCCTGCGTATACAAATACCTGTGCCATGATGACGTCACATCACCCCTCGGATCTTAACGCCACATTCCTGTAGCTTGATTAAATAAACGCTGTTTACAATCAGGAGGACTTGTAAAGCTATAAAAGCTGCAGGATGATTTGAATGCTGCCAAGACCTCTCATACGACAAAAGATCAAAGCTAAGCCCTTTAATATTTAAAGAATAAATAAATTATACGTATATAATTAGAATTACATTAAAATGAAATAAACGCATAATTAGGATATCAAGTTAAAAATAAATTGAAAAGAAAAAAACATTAAAGAGAATGAATAAACTCAATAGAAATCACTTGATAGACCGTAAATGTCACATGGATTATAAAGATGACACACGCATGTCTTTAAATAATAATGTTTTTATTATCACAGAAGCTGTAATGTACCACTACAGAGGAGAAGCAGACTCCGAACCATGTGAAAAAAAAAACTATGAGGAGGAAGGCGAGGAACAGCACAGTGACACACAACGAAAGCTTCTGATATACAAATCAAGATATGACAGCCGGAGGTAAAAGAGCTTTGGATGCGTTGATTCTGTTTCCCGTCGAGGTTTGTACCAGTCGAGTCGCATTCAGAGAGAAATCAAACAATCCAATCAATCACATGTTACCGATTCATCCCGAATGACTCCAAAACACGTCTAAAAAAAACAAACACAACAACAAAAGCACATTCCGAGGTAAAAACTGACCTTAAATGATGAACAGAAAAGCAAAGCCTCAGAAACCTAGAAATCACAGCCAGCTTAAACAGAAAAATGCACTTTATTTGGCGTACTAATTACTATAGTAAACATGATTCTTCTGTACGAGGTGTACTGAACCGTGCTCTTCTGGAAGGCTGGGAATCTCTGTATTTAAAGAAGTATTGAGTCCTTCACTAGTACACACTAAATACAAATAACACACACACTTAAGCTCATATCAGAGCCTCCCAAAAGAGCAGAGTGAAGTACACCTAGCAGCACTGAAGAATCATTGCTAGTATATTAAAGTACAACATCAGAGCACTTCAAGTACACTTGTTTTTTTAACCCGGGCAGTCTTGAAGAGCAGGAAGAAACAGCCAATCAAACGCAGAAGTGACCTTCTGTACATTCCAGAAAATCAAACATGGCATAAACAAAAGAACAAAGCATTGAAAGCAAACAGATTCACTGGAACAGCACGTAAATAACAGCTCCGTGTGAAGCCTGCAGACACATCCACACGCTGCAGACGGAGCGCGTCCGGTGAAGGAATGAGAGGAGGCTAATCTTCGTCCGAGGAATCCCTGTCAAAGTTGTAGGCCATGAAGAGAACGTCAGGTCGAGCGGGGACCAGAGCATGGCCCGGTTTCACCATCTCAAAGCCCAGAAAGCTGAACGTACGCACCAGTTTAACTAGAGAAGAGGAACACACACACACATCAGTACAGCGCACACACACACACACACAGTGAAGAGTGCACAGACGTACCACGATCGTCCCTGTTCTTATAAAAGCAGACGAACACGCTGACTACTTTCAGATGTTCTTCAGCAAACTCCAGCAGAGAGATGAAGCTGGAACACAGACAGAGCTTTAGAGAGGGTCTTTTAGATGCCATTACAATAGAGTACAGGGATTAGATACACTACACCTAACATTCAAGCAGTTTCTTCAGTTATTTTAATGTGTGTGTGTGTGTGTGTGTGTGTGTTTTAATCTAATTTGGAATGTATTTCTGAATACTTCCTGAATATATCATATGTTTTAAATCAATATTTTATTTCAAAATCTTTTTCTATTTCAATCTGATATTTTTATATCTCTTTTATTTAATTGCACTTTGTTTATTTAATCTAGTTCTTACCTAAAACTCATTTGTATTATAATTTAAGTACCATTTTATTTTAGTCTAGATTTTTTATTAATTCAGTTTATAGCAGGGGGTCCCAGACCCCTGCTCTAGATCGTGTGGGTGGTTGCCAGGGTGTTGCTATGGTGTTGTGTGTGGTTGCTAGGCGCTCACCTCTCTTTGCTGCCCTCTGGAAATGGTTCACAGGGAATCTCCACGAACAGGCCGGCGCCCCGAAGCACCGCCTCCCATTTGATCGCCCGGGAAACGGTGGGCCGGCTTTGGAAGTGCAGTATCCGGGGGCGACCGGCCCCAGCGGGCTCTTCTGTCACAGTCAACTTCCTGTCCTGTGGAACCAATCAGAAGACAAGTTGTTTAGGAAGTGTTTCCTGATCATCTCTGTGTATGCTCTGAGAACTTCTGTTTGTCTGAAGGACACGTTTCATTTCTGCCTTCCTCAAAAATACATTGTTAATAATAAATAATAATAATAAATCAAAATTATTAATACAATACAAATACACAGTACATTTTCTGTTTAAACAGGTTTCTAAATCCTTCAAAAATAATCTATTTGACTGAAAAAAACACTGAAATATAATATAAACGGACATTAAATCAACAACTAAATCAGCTGAGCCTCTGAAGGGTCTCGGGTGTGAGAAAAGAGGTCAGATAAACAATGTGAACCTGCTGAGCATGCTCTACAGGCGGCTGAAATCACACGAACACATGACAGGATACGACACGTCTGACGCACCACAACACCCGTCCTGCTGACAGTGTGCTGAACGTTTGACTTTTAAAACAACACACACTGATCTTTACAGGATTGGAGTGTTTCTGAGAACATCTACATTCTCAGATGAACATCTGACCCCCGCGAGGGCTCCTGTGTAGGGTGTAGTGTGTAGTGTGCAGGGACTCACGGAGTACAGCTGCTGTGGTGGTGCTGCTGTAGATGAGTGATCCCGTGCTCCGTTCCCTCGCCCACCTGGGATCTTCAGAGGTGGGTGAGGGGCATCAGGAGCACCACAGAGGCCCTGGACCAGTGGTACTACTACAGCACAGCGCCAGACTGAGGAGAGAACACACACACGTTACCCATCATGACACACACGTATCTGATCTCGAGGGAGGAAGTCAGTCATGACACACTGTTCTGAGCGTCTTTGACTTCTTCAACACCAGCACAAGAGGAAGTGTGAGAGCGCGTTACACTAGAAAAAAAAATCTACCTTTCAGGGCTTTTAAAACTTTACATGCCGTTTCTTTGTCCAGAAAGATTTGTGTATTATTTAAACGATTAGGGGGGTGGGGAGGGGGGGGGGGCAATTTTCGTTTATTTTATAAGCAATTTGGTTTGCAAAGAGCCTACTTCTTACTATGTATTTTTCTACTAAACAAATAATTACATAATAAAAAAACTAATATGAAAATAACACATACAGACACATACAGTACTAGTAGGGAGTAGAAAGTTTTTGTAATGAACATTATTACTATACATTTTAATTTTAGTTAGTAATTTTGTCTCATTTTTATTAACCTTTCAAAAGATATGTTTTTATAGTCCATTGATTTTAATTCTTTAGTACATGAAGTTGAGATTCCCTTAACGAGCTGAAATAATATACTTCATATTCCAATTTAACTCATGTAAACAAAATGTTGGTAGTTTTTGGTTTTAGTTTCATTTACTGATAACAACTAACGTTTCTAAACTCTTTCAGAAAATTAAAAGTAATGAATACAAAATTGTCTTTTTTATGGCACACAAAATGTTCAGGTATAGGAAGTGTTAATTCTTTCCTAAACATGATACAGTTGTCCCAATAGATATTACAAAAACATTTTTTATAATCTTCCCGCAACATTATCATTAAAAATGTTTCATTGTTGCGTTCACACACTTGATGACGTCACAGAGCGCATCTCTTCAAGGTCACGTGCAGTCAAACAGCAAAAACGAGTAATAAAGTCATAAAAGATCAATCAGTATTAACAGACGTCACTGTTGCATAACAATAAGATGAACTACTTCCGGTCAGTAGCGCCCGGGGCCCTTCGCGCGTTATTGTGACATTATCCGAGAAACGTTTTTTTTTTTTTTTTTTTTTTTTTTTAAATACCATAATTTTTACACACACAGAACAAAATCAAGCATTCTTTTTACAAAACGCGATCACTAATACAATGTAATCTTATTTTGATACACAATACCATAAAACAAAACAAAGTACAGAATAACCAACACGAATATTTATTAATTAAACACGCGGCGCGATCAAAGGCCCGGGGTGGGTGACGTCACGACGGCTTCTGTGACGTTCGTGTGAAAACTAGGCCTTTGACGTCAACTCGTACAACAACGCGACTTTATAACGAAATCAACACAATAAAATCATTTTATCACTATGTGAAAAGCGAAAATATCAGCATCTATCGCTGAGTGTATAATTAGAGAACAATCAGGTGTGTGGAGGTGCGTTTAAAAGGCCACATCTGATTAGGCCACAGATGCTAGCAGATGATTTCATTCAGATGGATTAAAGTGTAACATCTTAGCATCACACACACAACAAATCAGGGTTTCCAACACCTTTAACACCCTAAAAATACTATGTGCTGCCCGTTAGCTGACCGCGAATGTTGAACGTGATGAAATAACAGCTGCTAATGTTAGCATTAGCCTCTCAGGCCCTGAGAGAAAATAACTCGCAATTAAAACTCCCCGCACGTTAATTAAAGCCAGCAACCCGCACCATTATGACTTTATACGCTTATATGAAGACAGCTCTGCTGATGTTAAACGGTTAAATGCGTGTGAACGAGCGGTTAAAGGGCTCTCACCTTCCCATCATGTCGTTAATACTGTTACTGAGCGACTCCATGATGCTGCTAGTTTCACACGGTTTATTTCCTTCTTTCTCGCGGGCAAAGCAATGACTGTTTAGGATCCGCTGGAGGTTGGATTTTACCATCCGGCCTCGGGAGAGTTCACGGCGGCCTGTGTGCGCTCGTCTGCGGTCGGCAGAAAGTGAGGAGCGCGGAGGCGGAGACGCGACACAAACACCAGCAGCGCTACTACGGCGAAGGCGCAGCTCGTGAATATTCATCGAGGCGTCATGGCGGCCGACCGGTCACGTGGTCGATTCATATTCAAAAGGTACCGGTTTTAGCGAATCGGCTCCGTCGAATGAGCGAGCGCGTGCGTGCGTCATTAATATTCATGAGCGCATCCTTTGCTATAGTACGCGTGGTCGTTCGCATTTGTTCAGCGAGTGGAAAATTACTGAGAGGAAGAGACTGTAGTTTTGCTTTTGAGTCTGACTGAGGAGTGAATGTGTTATGATGTTTTGGCACCTTATTTATATGCATTTGAGACAGTGAAGGTCATGTTATTGACAGAGAAAGCTGAGAGAAGATACAAGATACACGTTCAAAATGCAATAGGCCTATATATACATAAACACACACACGTGCAAGGAAAACAAGTAGATAAGATTAAAAAAAAGAATATAGTGAGTGAGTGTTAGAGGGTCAAATAAAGCATAAGCTGACCTTACTGTCCTTACTATTAAAATAACAATACATTACATGCAAGTAACCCTAATCCTAACCCTAACTATAGAGTAAGTAGGTCTATAGTTACTCAGCACTTTAATGTATAATTTCATTGTAACAAAGACTCTTTAAAATAAAGTGTGATCTTAATCATCATTACATCTAATAATCTCTATTATTGTATGTGTAATTATATTTTGTACATGTAAGACATGTAAGAAACCATCATGGTAATTCATTTACATTCATTTAAATTCATTTACTATTAACATTTGCTCTGCCCCACTTTAGATGTTTTGCACAAATGTAGAGTGAATGTTTTTAAATGTTTATTTTATATTTGACTAATTTTCTTCTTCTTTCTGCTTTCCTTTAAAATAGGTTTTTCTCATTGTCCTATTCTTGATTTTCTGTAGTCTAACCCAAGAATAATCTGTTGTGGTAATGAACATGATTCGGATTAATATTGATGTAAATCATGTGTTATTGTGTTTCACTGCAGAAGAGCTTGGACTGGGCTCAGATCTGCTGATTAGGGTTTAAAGGTCAAGCTTTAATTGGCCTTTATGTATTTTCTACGTACAGTGATGTAGTTCACAGTCCTCACGTACAGCACGTCACCATCATCATCATCATCTGAAGACAGCTGAAGGTCTGGTGTCTGAACACTCTTATCAGAAGAACGCTTCGTATCAGAGTCTCTGTGTTTCTGTGACTGCGGTCTCACATCAAACACAAATCATCCGTCTCTTCAGGAGTCAGGCTCATTATTATTAGAATGAAATTATTTACAACCAATATATATATATATATATATTAGTGCTGTCAACAGATTAATCATGATTAATCACATCAAAATAAAAGTTTTTCTTTA
>JAUCNO010002287.1:0-12799 GCA_032353835.1 Enteromius viviparus
TATAGAATGCCTAGGCAATGTGTGAAGCGGCGATCATTTCACACTTTGCCTGAAACCAGCGGGCATTCTATACATTGGCATTTTACACATTGCCGGTAACATATATATATATATATATGTGTGTGTGTGTGTGTGTGTGCACACACTTTGGGGTTAAATATGACCTGGATGTTTAATATTAGTATTATTATGTGGTCAGGTCATGCTTTATTTGTGTTGGGTTTCTCTGTAATGACACAGTTCTTCTTATTGAGGCCTGCAATGAATCCGCTTCCGCTTTTACAGGGTCAGACAAATGGTCCAGGAGTCAACATGAGGCCATCAGATACCAGTTAACATATAGGCTGTTTACATACACCACATGTGCTCTTGAAACACAGCAGTCTGAGATGGACAACACAGCTGTGCATTAACAGATGGCTGATGTGAAGGTTCAGCTGGAAAGTTTTTTTTTTTTTTTTTTTTTTTTTAAATAATGAGGACTATGAAAATCAGACGAAGTAGGCCTGCTTTATTTTAAGTTTTCTCTTCACTTGAAAAGCACAGAGGAATTGTAAACAGATTAGTTCTGGCTGAGCATCAGTGTTCTGTGATAATGTTGCAATTATGCAACCAGCAAGTTTAAACATGTTAATGACGGATCAGCTCAGTCTTATAACAAACTGTTCCAGTTCATTGTTCCGCTTCCACTATTAATATAGTTAGTAATGGCATGAAAACCAGCATCCTGTTTTTATATCCAATGTTAACAGCTTTATTGGTTTATTGTGTTTTAAACAGCTCTCAATGTCTGTAGTTCGAGAGAAAGAGCGTTCATGTGATATGTGCCGTTCTCTTTTGTAAGTTGTGTACTGATGTGCAGAGAGTCTCTGTAGGGTTGCAATCAGGTCTTGTACAAAACAGAGTAGGAGGTTTGACCCAGATCCCTCCCTGCAGTATTTTTAGTGCAGGAGACTGAAAGGGCAGCGTTACAGGAAAAGGCTGAAAAGGAAGGCATATGCAGAATAGAGAAGAAGAACAAGAAAATAAATATAGACATTTAAAACCTACTAGTGTTGTGGCTTTTGATGCATGTCTGTAAGTGTTTAGGTTATTAAAATATAGACATAATTCACTTTCATTAAAAACTGATGATGTCATGTGTTGCACAAAAGGGCATGTCCAAGTTTTTCCTCCAATCAAAAGCTCTTCATAAACATTTGGAGGAATAAAAACCCTTAGATTTTCATGCAAAACTTTTATATGTGCAAAAAAAAAGTAAACAAGACATTTTGTTGATTTTGAAATAAGTCCCTTATGTGCTCAACAAGGCTGCATTTATTTAATCAGAAGCAGTACTATTGTGAAAACTATTTTGGGCTGCTTAATATATAAGTGGAAATAGTGAAAAGTTCAAAAGAATAGCATTTATTTAAAATAGAAGTCTTTTGCAACATTATAAATGACCTTAATTTTGCTTTCGATTAATTTAATGCACGCTTGCGGAATAGCAGTTAGTTCAAATAGTATTCATATTTTACATTTTTAATGCGTTACTGTATTCTTGATTTTAAAAATGTAACCTTGCATAAAATAAAAAGCATTAAAAAAGAAAATATGAATTATTCCACATTTTTTTTGCATAGACAGTGAATATGAAAACCTTGTTATACTGTGCACATTGGAAATGTTCTTGTTTGCATGTGAAAGTCTCTGGGTTTTCTTGCAAATCTGTGGTTTGACATGTGCAATTGCCACTTTGAAGACTCTGTAAGAACGACTCATCCTCTTAGTCCTAGCTGTTTCTGACTAGCAATTGCAAGTAGAAAATTGGGATTTATTGGTCGTGATGTACACAACATCCTGTATGCCTTTTAAAAATGTAAAAAAAAAAAATATTACGAAAAGGATTGTGCTGTTTAGTAATAGGAAGTATGTCAACATAAAAATTGAAACCAATTTAATTGGTTCTTTTTAGATTGTTCTTTGCAAAGCCGTCTTTAATTGGACTGGAGAATGGAGATGTTGCCATGTACAGTAATTGGGCTTTTCTTGAACTCACTGAACCGTTGTAAGTAAATTAGCCTCATGTTTGTTTAAATCTAGAAACTCAATTACCAGTCATGCAAATTCTGACACTTTCCAACCTGTCTGCTGCCCAGATGCCATTTTCAGACTTGCTTTCAAAGTCTTTTCAGTTGTTTAGTGCGTAGCATTACTTGGAAGTAGACTTTCAGATGTCCTGATTAATAACTGATTGTTGCCTTGCCGTTTATTTTATTATCATTTGAGACTGGTAGTAAGACTCTAGGCTTGGACTTTGTGCAATATTTAAGCTGCCTGCATCAGGCAAGGTAACATCAATAGTAATTTCATCCTTGAGTCATAGCAAGATAATGTATCTTTTATTTGCACCGCTATTATTATTGCTGCTCATACTTGCGTTTAGGGATTTGAACAAACTTCAAAGTCATGAACTTCGAAAACTGTCACATAACTCGTCTGGAACTGTTAGTCCTGTGAATGATTCATCAAATCAGATCTTGATGAGATGTGATATTACTCTTCGAAGTAAACAAATTTACATTTTCTAGTTGGATAGACATAAAAACTACATTAAACATACAAAAAATACATTAACACTCAAATGTAAACTTTTTTTTTTATATTTATGAAATTTTCTTATACAGTATAATACAGAAACCCAGAAATATTATTTCAATTTAAAATGCCATTTTTTATTTAAAATGTAATGTATTTCTGTGACAGCAAAGCTGAATTTTTCTTCAGACATAGTGACGCATACGTCAGAAATCATTCTAATGTGCTAAATTGCTGCTCGGTAATATTATTATTAACAATATTATAATTAATGTTGAAAACAGCTGTGCTTTTTTGAAAACTGATGCATATTTCTCTTAGGATTCTTTGATGAATAAGTGTTAAAAAGAAGAGCATTATAATAGAAATCTTTTGCAACATTATAAATGTCTTTACCTTCGGTGTACATACAGTATACTGATGGTGTACGCAGATTAAACTTAATTATATTGACTTGCATTGAATTGTGTATATATATTTTGCATGTATTTATATATGTGATCTAAAATAAGTTTTTATTTACATAATATCTGTATACTATGTATTTTTATGTATATATGAATATAAACACATGCATTATGAAAAATATGTAATGTTCACATATTAAATGTATTTATATATAATATAAAATATAAGAATATAAATGTATATACATGTAAATATTTTCTAAATATATACTGTATGTGTGTGTTGTCAAGTAGGTACATAATAAATAAATAAATAAATAAAATAAATAAATATATATATATAATTTAGCGTTTAATCTGATCCAAAAAAAATTATGTGTGTGTATATAATATAATATAATATATAGGAAAAAAATGTGTTTAAAAAATCCATATGTTATAATTTTTTTTTTTTTTATTATGCCAGTGCTTTGTCTAATTGATTGTCCTGGCATTTGCTTATTTTATTTTCATCCAAGACTTCAGCCTTTCTGCAATATTTAAATCCGCTTTCATCAGGCAGGTAACATCAGGTACATGCAACACCTAGCTCAGGAATCAAAGCCGGCAGGTATCAGGTGTCACGGTGGCTCTGGCGCAGCACGGCTCCTGTTTTTCAGGAGAGAAGGGTAAACTGAAATGTGTGAGACAGAGAGAGATCTAACCCGTCACCTTTTGTTTTTCAATCCTCAGATCTTGGCGTAGCTGAGAATGGTCTGAGGTGATTTGTGTGGGACACAGGCATCACGACTGGGCATCCCTGCGGAGAATCGCTCCGGCGCTTTCATCTGGATGTGAGGACCGGTCTAGTTATCTGTCTCTCACCTCCTCTGCATTTTTTCTTTTTTTTTTTGGGTTTGTTTCTTTTGTCGGAGGGGATCATGGGGGGAGCAGTCAGCGCTGGCGAGGACAACGATGATTTGATAGACAACCTGAAGGAAGCTCAGTACATCCGCACAGACCGTGTGGAGCAGGCCTTTAGGGCCATAGACCGCGGAGATTATTACCTGGACGGCTACAGAGACAATGCCTACAAGGATCTGGCATGGAAGCACGGGAATATACACCTGTCAGCGCCGTGCATCTACTCCGAGGTGATGGAAGCCCTGAAACTCCAGCAGGGTTTGTCTTTCCTGAACCTCGGCAGTGGCACTGGATACCTGAGCACCATGGTGGGCCTGATCATAGGTGAGAACCACTTTAATGGTGTATCTGGAGGATCGAGAAAACAAAGGAAAAGACAGAGGATGCACCCTTAAAAATAATCTTTACAGCAAGGCTATAGAAGAACCAGTTTTGGTTCTACAAAGAACCATTCTAGGTCAAAGGGTCATTAAAAAACCACTTCTCATAATCTGAAGATCATATAATCTTTATATATAATCATTCATCACAAAAGGTTTTAGCTGTTTAAAGGTTCTTTATGGAGCGATTTAGACCAAAATTTTCTTCTATATCATGAAGTACCTTTAGTTTTAAGAGAGTAGAATTTATTTGCATAAAAATGCATAAAATATAGTAGTATATTTTGTCAAAGAAGAACAGAGAATGTTTTATAATTAGTTTGAACATTGTGTCTAATGGTAATTACATTTTTGAATAAGTTTTGTTAAAATATCTTTTATTTGCATGCATTGTTAAATTCTAGGGTTTTAAACAAACATAAATGTTGTTGCTACAGATGTTTAGTTGGATAAACATAAAACATGTTTTAAAAAAATCGCACATAATATGGTCCATAAATATTTTAGGTTTAGGGTCAATTATATGTATATATGTAAAATATATATATATATATATATATATATATATAAAAAATATATATATATATTTATATATTTTACAGTGTATATACAGATGTGTGTGTATATACAGTATATATATACTGTAAAATATATAAAAAATATATATATAATTTTTTTTCTTTTCTTTTTTTATATATATATATTTTACAGTTAAAACTGTAAAATAGTAGAATATTATTACAATTTGAAGTGACTTTACTATTGTATGCATAATATTCTAAATGTATTTAAATATTTATATGGTTATTTAAAAATATAATTTATTTCTGTAATGCAAAACTGAATTCTCAGCATCGCTTCTCCAGAAACTGTTAATGTACTGCTGCTAAAGAAAATTTATTTTTATTATTAGTAGTATTAGTATACATTTGTACTGATTCATATTTTTGTTGATTCTTTGATAAAGTTGAATGAACAGCATCTATTTGAAACAGAAATCTTTTGTAAAATTATAAGTGTCTTTACTGTCAATGTTGACTGATTGAATGCATCCTCACTTAATAAAAATATTCATTTCCATAAATAAGTTATGCAAGATACCACATAGTAAGACACTGCAAAGTTTTGTGAATCAGAATATTTAACTTTTGGTTATTGTCTGGAAATGTTATTATTTCAGTGAAATGCCATGGTATGTTACTGATAATAATTAAAATATATTAATAATTAATCAATAAAAATGTAATTTGTATTATTATTATTTGCAGGTCCGTTTGGAGTAAACCATGGCGTTGAGCTACACAAGGATGTGGTGGAGTATGCAAAAGAAAGACTGGATGACTTCATTAAAAACAGCGACAGCTTTGACAGGCATGTTTAATTTTTAATTCTATAGATTTAGGTGAGAGTGTGAATATTCTATTGAAATATTATACTTACATAGCGCTTCGTTTCAATCTGCAGCGAGCAACAGTTGTGTGCTTAACTTCAAAGACCGCTGTGATTTGAACTTTGATTTGCTCGGCCCTGCCCATTAATCTTCCATGTGACACGGAGGATTCATTAGCAGGCTCAGTGAATAAATACTTCAGCTCTCTGCTGAGCGATTCGCACACCTGCGGGAACACCTGTCACAGCTAGCTCAGGCGGTCCGCTCCAGCATTGCACACTATCCCTGAACGCACTCGCTGCTCGCAAACATCTGTTTTCGTCATGCACCAGCGCGAGCGGCGTTATTGAGGTCAGGAGAGAGCTGTAATGACGTATCAGACAAAGCACTGACGCTATTAAACAAGCCATAAAAGCGTGTTCCATAACAGAAGGCCATGTGCCCAAAGGTTGCTTAATCAATGTTTGGAGCTCGATATCTGTTTCACGTCTTGTCAAGTCTATGACTACTCAATAAAACTGCTGCTGAACAAATAGAAACAGGTACGGACTGATGCTAATAATATGCTCAATATCAGATTGCTCTTGGCCTCGTGTCAGTTCTCTAGCAGTTAAGGAAAATGGCTTGTATTTAGTTGTAAAAATGGTTTCTTTTGTTTTCTGAAGGAAATGCGATTATACTTGCCCGTGCAAAACTCACTGACATAATGCTATTTGGTTGCTATGTGGTTCTTTCGTTGTCACGTTAGTGATAACTCAAATTATATTGCTTATTGAAAAGAGGTGAGCTATCTTAAACGATTTGAAAAGCAATTTTTGCCTGGCGGACATTAAACCTTGCAAAACACCTGCATATTTGGAGACCAGAATATTGTAGAGACACAAAGTGGACTTTTTTTGTCTATTAAAATAAAAATAATCTTATGCACAAAATGCATATAAATAATATATATGTGGATATAAAAATATACACATGCATTTATATATTTAAGAAAATACTATGTAAGTAAAAAAAAAAATGTATATAGAATAATATAAATATATAAATTGATATACATACATTTTTTCAAAATATATACAGTATGTGTGTGTATTATATATATATATATATATATATATATATATATAAAACATGTAAAAAAAATATAATTTTTACTTTAAAAAAATAAAGGAGTAAAATTGTAAATTGTTCTATTTTTAAAAGTTACTCTCTTTAAACGCAATAATTGTAATCTATATTTATTATTATTTTTAAAAATGAGGCTGGTTTCTTTGCAAAATATTTATCGTGAATGTTTATTTTATTAACAACTATACACTTCTTGAAACTACTGGAGTCACAAATATAATTGTTGTTAATTAGTTTAGCATATTGATGCTCTCAGCTTTTGTTAATAATAAAAAAGGAAACAAGCAGGCTTATTAAAATCACAGCAGAACATGCTGGAGGAAATATTATAGCTTATGAAATATTGTGTTGGATAAATAAGGGCATAGATGTCATAGAGACTGAAAACCCCCTAGAAAGCACACTAAAATCAGCTGGAACATGTTACACCACACAGCTGTGAGAAAGTGTTGTAGATAATCTAGAAATGATTATCAATATTGTAAATGTGTCCTGTCAGGTTTGAGTTCTGTGAACCACACTTTGTGGTGGGGAACTGTCTGGAGATTTCCTCAGACAGTCACCAGTACGACCGCATCTACTGCGGAGCTGGAGTTCAGAAGGACCACGAGAACTACATGAAAATCCTGCTGAAAGTCGGAGGAATTTTGGTCATGCCGATAGAGGATCAGGTAAAACACAGGATGATACACCAGCCCTGTTTAGAGATAGTCACACTTACAAATATCTGAATGTCATCAGGCCACAAAACCTCTACCCATCACTAGTTTACTTTGCTTCATCATTTCTTCTGAATGTGTTTTAATTAACTGGTGTTTTGGTGATTGCTGATTTTACAGCAGCGTCTTTATTGCTGAGTAACATTACATTAAGTTGGTTAAAAATAGTTTTTGTGAATTAAAATCAAAGCTGAAATAAAATTAATTATTAAATGGCAAATTTAAACTTGAAACGCAGTTGAAAATTTGCATTGCTTAATAAAATATGCTTAAGTATGAAAATCACTCAAATGAATGAATACAGAATGAACGCTAAATAGAAATATTAAAAATGGCAAAAGTACATAAAATATTAACTACAATTAAAACTAAAATAAAACAAATATTCATATTAATAATTACATTTTATATAAAAAAGACTAAAATAAGCAAGTTGTGCTGGATTTATGTTAAATAACAAGTGTGCTTTTTATTCCAAATAAATGGCACTTCAGTCACTCAGTTATTTGTAAGAGTGTTAAATGATGTTAAAAGCCTTGGCTAACCTACACTATATACAACTGCTTGAAAAACGACTATGAAAATGCATTGTTTATTGTCTGTGTTTGGCATATTAAAAGTTGTTAACATTTTTTAAAATTGCCATTTCATTGCTATACTGCAGGGGTCACCAAGTTCGGTCCTGGAGGGCCGGTGTCCCTGCAGAGTTTTGCTCCAACCCTAATCAAACTAGGTATACTTGAAACTTCCAGGCAGGTGTTAGTTCCAGGAACTAAACTCTGCAGGACACCGGCCCTCCAGGATCAAGTTTGCTGACCCCTGCTATACTGTTTTATAAATGCATGATATTGTATAGTAACTTCTGTAATCCATTTGAGTTTTTGTGTCTTGCGTGGAATTTTTGAGCTCTTTATTAGTGGAGTGTTTGTGTGCTGCTGCAGCTGACTCAGATCACCAGAACCGGTCAGAGCTCCTGGGAGAGTAAGAATATCCTGGCGGTGTCATTTGCTCCTCTTGTTCAGCAGAGCAGGACAGACGGCTGCAAGCCTGAAGCTGTGGTGCTCCGTGAGTCTCCGCCTCTTTTATGACCTCACACTGTCCTGGCCAATTAGCTGCCGCTAGGGACAATGTTACAGACTTATTCGTTGCAAAACCATTGCTAACCTGGGGCCTGTTTCATAAAACAAGTTTACCAAATAAGCCAGGCTTTTGGCAGATAGTCTGACTTATTTAAAACCAAATTCTCAGAATCTCAGAGTCAGACTAACTAAAATAAATCTGGCTTATGAGGTAAACTTGTTTTATGGAACAGGCCCCTAATTCATTCAGAACAGTAAACAACACTACAGGCCAAACCTGTAATTGTTTTTTGTTTTTTTTCATGAACTGGTCAGTTTTGTGATTTTATTTTCAGGCTAGCTGATAGAAAACATTTACAATACAGATTATTAACAGTCTCAATATTATGATGATTTTTTTTCTTTTTCTCAGTAATGCCTGCATAACCAAACTTTGCAGTTTTGCATTCTAAAGAAATATATCCGATTTAGATTTTATTTCAAAAATTATATTCGCTGATGACATAAACATTTTAACTATTGAGTAAGCAGTTTTGCATATTAAAGTTAGATATATGTATATATAGATATATATAACTAGCTTTTGTTTACATAATATATGGTTGCGTACTGTGTATATTATGTTTATATAAATATTCACACATGCATGCATATATTTAAAGAAATATGTAATGTATATTAAATATATTTATGTATTATATAATTTATTAAATAAATGTATACATGTACAAACATGTAAATATTTTTAAAATATGCTATATTTGTATATCTTTACAAATGCATAATAAATAAACACAGCACACACACACACACATATTATGCAAACAAAAACTTTTATTTTGGATGTGATTAATCTTTTGAGAGCACTAGTTCAAATAAAACAAAGGATTTTTAACCCAATGTTACTTGATAATTTTTAGAGAAATAAAAAAAAAATATATTTTTCCCAGTGTAGAAATCAAAAGCACTTCTGTTGCTTACACAAATAGTAATTATTTATCAAACAACAGAAATCATCTTTTATTACACTGTGGCTTTATCCAGTATTTAGATTTCTATGCAAAAATGTGCTTATCTACAGTAATTAAAATGTCTCATTTGCATATTTAAGTATACTATGAATAATCAGCTTGCGCAGTGTAGAGATATCAATTCATTTTTATTAGGGCTGTAACCACCACTGTGGTAATAAAGCAACTACCGGCAGTGACGCAGTGTTTATTATATATATATATCCCGAATCTGAATTCTATGATTCGCCATACACACTTTGAAATCCCCAACTGAATCAAAAGATTTGCGATACAAGCTTTAAAGTCCTGATTTGAACCAGTTATGCGGTTGTCATAGAGACCGTCACAGCCCTAGTTGTTACCCTATCGGCCTGCGGTCTTCCCTTGAGGTTTACGCTCATTAGTTGTGCATACAAATGAGACTTGAGAAAACCTGTAGCCGTTAACCTGTATTATTCCTCCGTCCCTCAGCGGCACTGTCCGTGAGGAGTCTCCAGGACCTGGCTCGAATCTACATCCGCCGGACCCTCCGCAACCTGACCAACGAGGAGCACCCGGCCCGCAACAACACGCAGAGATCGTCCCAGAAGCGCAAACGCAGACGCTGCCGTCGTCGCCGCCGCATCAACACCTACGTGTTCGTGGGCAACCAGCTGATTCCTCAGCCCATGGACAGCGAGGAGGACGAGTGCATCGAGGAGGAGAGCAAAGAGGAGGAGCAGGAGAAAGACATTGAGCCCGTCAAACCCGAGGAGCCGCGGGTCAACCACCTGAGAGACAAAATCCTGAGTCTGCCGCTGCCTGAGTCTCTGAAGGCCTACCTGCTGTACTACCGTGAGAAATAACACGCCGGCCCATAGAAGCATTCATCAGCGGCTCCTGCTTTTCTTCTCAGACTACTCCATTTCATCGTTTTTTTTGGATAATGTAGCATAATTTAAAGATTTACACAGGGTTGGCCAGAGACGTCGGATTTGATTGCGCTTGCTGTGTTTGTTCTGATGACTCATATTGTTGTATTATTCACATTATAAATGTGATTTTTCACTTCAGAGGACCTTGGGGGTTCAGAAGCTTCTGTTTGTATTAAGACGTGAAGGAAGCTCTTTTTCACAGGCTTGTATTGCAAGACCAGCTGTTTGATGAAACCAGTAATGACAGTTTTCTTTCTTTTTTTTAATTATAGGCAGAACGAGAATTCGAGTCATTGTTTTGGGAATTAATTTTTGCCTTTTGATTCTCCGAAGCTTTCGGGAGTTTTCGCTGTTTATGATGCTAATGCTTTCGATATCTCTTTGGACTGTTTTAGTAAAGTTCATCTAGAGATGGTTTTTTGGCCTGTTCTGTTTTTTTTCTAGTCACATTTGTAAGTACTGATATTGAGCTGTCAACTTATTAGATTGTGTTTTTTTCCCCGAAGACCTAACGCTCCACTTTTCTGCTTGTGATCATAAAATGTAAGAGACGTCACTGTTCGTGTCGGTTTGTAATCGGTGATTTCTCGCTGTCGTAACAACTTGTTTGCAATATATTGTCAGCATAAGAAATCTGTGGCTTGATTTGAGTTCTTCAGTTGATTGTAGAGGATTTTGTTACTCTGAAATGAAATATAATAGAGTTTGCATCTGTCATGTTTGTCACGTTTTCCCCAAAATACACACAGATTGAGATATAGGAAGTGTGTTTAATATGTTCAGTAGATACTGGGTTGTTTATATTCATTGTTGTTTTAGCACTGCCCTGATGAAGCTAGCATAGCATATTTTCTAACATATACAACTGTATTTATATGAATGATTCTGTTGAAAGGTTCTTAATATTGTGTCTTCTCTCTTATTCGTTATTCACATCTTTTGTGATGGTTGTGCACAAAAGTCCTCCAGATCCTTAAAGAGTTCTTCCTCACAGTGGTTATAGTATGTATAGTTTTACTAAGGGACTGACAAAACCATCAGAAAAGACTGAAAGCAGTCATTAATGCTTGAGAAAACCACACAATATCCCAAATCACACGATATAAAGAACCATATATCATTTATTTAAATTACTTGTAAAATATATGTACATATGTCGTGCATCTTTTTCAAGGCAGTACTAAATATATACATAAAAAAATACATTTTTATTATAAGACTTTATCCTAAAACTTTTCTGATTTTATTTCCATGATGCCACAGCTATGAACCGCAATTTGCTAATAAATCAAGCTGAGAGTTTCCCCACCAAGAAAGCAGAAAACTCAATTTCCATGTGCTGAAATTAATTTGATCTTGTTTTTTCTGTAGAAGTAAGCTAGCACACAGACATCGATTTAAAAGTCACAAATGTTTTGATTTCATGAGCACCTTATGGCATTGCCTATCTCCTGATATTTGTGAAACGATACTAAAAAGTAGAATGTAAAGTTAAAAACCAAAATGATTTTTCATATTTGGCCTTACATGTTAAGGCACGGTATCTCTAATAGATCTACACCAGCACAGTCTAGCAACAACGTCTTTATCTTTTTAAACAGTATTGCACCAGCTTCTAACTTCAAAACTCATAAAAGAGCGAGGTTCATGTGCTTTGTTACTGAGACCGCATGATGTCCGTGTAAAAATTGTATTAAACAAACTTTAATAGGTTAATAAAGACCATTTATGACTATTTTCAGTCAATCAAAAAAAGCGTTTGAGATTGAGAGAAGAAACGACAGGCCTTGCAGATTCTACATGAGCCGATCTTCTAATCATTTTCATTATTTTTTATATTGCTTATTGACTGTAAACCGGAGCGTTTCTCAAGGTAAGAGCAGTTTATAGGTTGAGATTGTGATTGTTTGAGTGTTTCATGAGATCTAATTCCACAGCATGATGTCCTACAGACGCTCCCTGTCTTTTTCTTAAGTGTATCACTGACTGTAATTTGATGCTATGTTTCTCAACCACCTTTCATTAAATATATTTATAGCCAACCTGTGATGTTTTTACTTAAGATGTTGTCAACTGAGTTTTATTGTCAGAAAAACTAAAATTAATATATAAATAAAAAAAATTATATTAAATCTTGACATCTTTGACACCACACTATGTGTGTGTGTGTGTGTGTGTGTGTGTGTGGACGGGTTTATGGGTTTAATGGGTGGTTTATGAGGACACAAATTTGTATAATGACATGGGTATGACATAGGTATTACAATATGTAGGTGTTTTATGAGG
>JAUCNO010002288.1:0-12799 GCA_032353835.1 Enteromius viviparus
GAAACCAGCGGGCATTCTATACATTGCCTAGGCATTCTATAGAATGCCGGCATTTCACACTTTGCCGGTAACATATACATGGTAAAAATTTAATACTTACGGACAAAAGGGTAAATTAGAGGCTATTATGTGGCAACAAACAAATGTGTGTTAATGCTAAATTGCTTTCCACAACAGTGCTTGCAAAGAACAAGTATAATTCCTGTATAATGTTTATGTAACATGGTTCACTTTATTTTACAGTCATATTTCAATATACTTACAGTGTACCATCTACCATCAACTGCATAACTTATTCTATACATTATTAAATAATGAGTACATACACTAGTACATACAGTACATACTGTAGTAAGTATATGGAAATAGTAAGAACCTTGTGTTACCACACATTTGCCTGTAGGTACAAGATATTTACCATGTTTTTACTAGGAAAGTATACATACTGTATAATAAAATGCTACCGGTCTAAAACTCAAACTGACTTTGGTTGTTGCTCATTTGTGAAGGTCCAGACAGCAATCAAGTGCAGCGCCACACTCTTAGAAAAGACGGAGTCTCAGACAGAAAGGGAGGAGTTTTGGACCGGAAACGAAGTGCCAGCAGACCACGAAAATTTGAGGCCCGGGGTGATTCAAGGAGTCGTTGCTCTAAAACAGATGAGGTGTTGTCTGCCGGCTACCACAGCGAAGGTATGCACTTAATGCTATCACCATACCACAATACAAACATTGCCATGTTACTTTAATGGAAACCTGGTTAATATTCCGTAACTGTGGTCAGTTGATCGATGCTCTGACAGCTCATTAGTGGATCGAGTAGCGTGTCGGACAATAAATGTGAGCTGCATTAGTCATCGCTGTTGCTTGTACTGGCTGTGTACAGTAATATTAGGTTATGTAAAAATAACATTCCTCCTTCCTCTTTTTGTTTGTAAATGATTTCCTCTCCCTCTCTTTTACAGGCGAGACTTTAAAAGAGCAGCAGGTTCCTCGTTCCCTACCTAAACTGAGCTCCAGTCGACTTCGAGATTTTAAGGAGACTATGAGCAACATTATCCATAACCGTCCGCTCTCTGCTTCATCTTCGGGCTCCGTTGGCCCACCTGACTCCATCGCTAAAGCCAGAGACTGGGAAGCTGACAGCACCAGCAGTGAATCTAAGTCCAGCTCCTCTGGAGGGCGGTATCGTCCACCCTGGAAGCCTCGCCGTGAGGCCCTTAACATCGACAGCATCTTTAGCAGGGAACGCCGCAAGCAGGCCGGGTACAGTCCATTAGGAGCTCTCTTGTCTGAAGACACTGGGCCTCAGGGGGACTTGGCGGCATCATCGGAACAGACCACCTTTCGAGACCTACCAGGACCCCTGAGACGAGGATCAGAGCAGCCCCCACGGCTTATCCAGAGGATGGAGAGCGGCTATGAGAGCAGTGAGAGGAACAGCAACAGCCCTATTAGCCTGGACATTCCTGTTAGCGAGGGCACCAGTAATGGCACACACAGGTATGATGGTAAAACGTCGTCAGAGCTGATAAGGATCTTTGTTAGCACATCATTAATTTTCCCCCCTCTCTCTGTCTCTCTGCATTTTCCAGCTTACAAGAGGCAGGGATGAAAAAACCTCCACCCGATGTCAGCCCCTCATGGAAGACTGTCGCCAAATCCAAGAGCAGCAGTGCCCTACTCCAGGATGTCAAAGCATCAGTCAAGGGCAGCAGTCACATGAGTTTAGGTGTGTTCAGTACGAGCTTGTTTGTTTATAGTCGTCATACACTCAACATGTGGGCGATTTCACCTGATTTTTACCTTACGATATGAATCATAAGTGTCACATGCTTTATTTGCTGTTTCAGTATATGAACTTTATATAATAAGCAAGCAGTAGGCCTATTGAGCAGAATCAGCTGAAAAATACATCCTGTTCCTTTCTGTGAAATGTTATCTTTGTATATCTGTTATGTAAACTGAGGAACATGAGTCTGCCCTGGAGAGCTATCAACTGTTATATCTGTTTGTGCTTCTTCATGTGACCAGAATAGATGTGTTTGGTCACCGCCTACTGTTCGTTATATAGAATTTTGTGCACATTAAAACTATGTGCCTTTTAGGCTGATATCACACTGCAAGGCTTAATGCACGAATATAATATTTTGACATTTTTTCTTCTACTGTCTATTTGTATGTGCACACAATAATTGCACAATATTGTTATATTATTATTAATTTTATATTATTATTTTAAATATAGTGCTTATGGTCTGATGTCTAAACCATGTGACAATAATGAAAGATTCAGAATTAAGAAGGTAATCAGATACAAAGGTTTTTATGCAAGCGGTCTAAGATTAGTATTAACTGTGTTGTATTGAGTAATATTTTTATATTTAATTATTTTTTGCTTTTGTGTTTTCATTTATATATATTACTTATATTACACTTTCAATTATATTTTAGTTTTAGTAGTAGTTTCAGTTAGTCGGCAAAATGTTACATTTTTGTTTGTTATTGACAAAAAAGTTAGATCTCTCTCTCTCTCTGACACTCTTGCTTTCTCTCCCTCTCCATTCCCCAGGTTTTTTTTTTTTTGCTTCATTCTCTCATTCAAAACGATCTGATATGTGTTCAGTGTGTCAGCAGAAAAACAAATATGGTTGAATGTGTAAATGCAGCTATAGATTATCCAATAGATCATCCATTCTGTTTGCTTAATATTTTCATATTGTTTGTGTGTAGCAGGTGAGGGCCGCAGTGAACTGGATGAGCTACAGGAGGAAGTAGCTCGCCGGGCCAAGGAGCAAGAGTTACAGAGGCGAAAGGAAAAGGAGAAAGAGGCTGCCATGGGCTTTAATCCCAGACCCAGCAAGTTCATGGATCTGGATGAGCTCCAGAGCCAAGGTGAGTCCTCAGCTTGCCACGCAAGGGCAAAGGGAGTGGCTCTGTCTCCGTATGCATTTCCTTGGGTTTCTGCTGTGGCTTATCCTTTGGAGCTTGGGGCTGCATGTGTATGTGTGTGTGAAACGCAGGTTTGCTGGTTTCCATGCTGAAAAGCACTGTGCTATGATGTTTGTTACTTGCAGGGAAAGGGGAAGGCTTTGAAAGATGTGTGTTGGAGGCAGAATCTCTGTTAGACCAATCTCTAAGGTTGGAACAGGCAGGAGAGGTGGCCGCTGCTCTGTCTGTGGTTAACGAAGCAATGTGTAAGTAACCCTTAGCCTGCTCCTGCTAGCACTACTGCCATGTGTTTGTCTGTCTGTACATTCCTGTGTTTGAGTGGGTTTGTCTCTGTTCCATATAAAGCCTCTCACTAATACACCAGATATACTTTTTACTGTCTGCCTTCAGACAGTGTCATAGTTTAAGTCTGCATATACATGGGCCGATATGCCTACTTTTTCTCAATATTCTCTGAATATATTTTTTGACTGTAAGGGTCATAATGATACAGGCTGATTTGCCTGTAACCATAGAAACCCACCAGCAGCCTGTGGTCGATGTAGAAGGTGTTTGCTTACCAATGTCATTTTACGTCTATCTGTCTTTTGTATGTCATACCCGAGCTTTGTCACTTATGGGGTATAAACACCCACCCACACACACACACACACACACACACACAAACTCTTTCCATGGCCTGGCCCTTGTGTGTTACCTACACCTCACTCCCCCCCACCTCACGGTTTCCAGAGCCTCTGTAGGGTTGATTGCAGCTCATGTGAAAGAAAAGGAAAGAATTCTCATTCTGTAATTAGTTCTAAACTTATTTAACTAAGATGTGGTGTTAGGCTTGTGTAATTTGCTTTTTTTTTAAGTTCAGTGGCTTAACTACAATTCATTTTGATTTAAGTCAACTTCATTATAATTTAATCATTTTGTGCTTGAGAGAATTTAACATTTGTTTAAAGGATTTTACTAGGTTCCCTATTTCCCCTATTTGTGTGACCCTCCCCTCAACCCCTTACTCATAATTCAGGATTCTTCAAAACCCTTTTCATTTCAGTTCTTTGTAACATATGTTTGCATGTGCCCCATGACTCGGCTCTTTATTTTCTGCATCTGTTTCATTTTTTATTTTATTTTTTGCCTTTTTTGTTTTGTTTTTTTTGCGTTGTAGCTAAACTCAGGCATACCTTGCATGAGAACAGCGCTAACGCTCAGGGCAGGATGCAAAAGTGCATGAGGAGAGCACGAGGTCTGCAGCAGCGCATGCAGCAGCAGCAGGAACTGCAGCAGACGCAACAGGAGGAAGAGAAGGAACAGAAACAGCCCCTCAGGTACCTGCTGCTGGCTGCAGTTGTGTATATATGTGTGTGTGCGCTCCAGGAGCCCTGCACACGGGAAGAGGAAACGTGCATTGTGCCTTAAAAATAATGATCAATACTTTTTTTTAACTTGAAGAATTACAAATCAGGTTAGTGTAAGACATCATATTGCAACGAGCTGCTCAGGTAACATTGTTAGAGAGGCTGAAACAAATCTGTATACTGCATGACATCATCAAGAACTGATTCAAGATACTGACTCAGGTAGGTTCACATTATTTATTATCAAAAACTCATTTTTATTTTTCATGTTCTGCATTTAGTGAGCAGTCTGTCCCGGTCCAAATACTTCTGACAAATGTTAAAGAAGAGGATGAGAAGGCCGTTTCAGAAGATGCATTAAGACCACCATCACCTCCCCACACAAAACCTCAATCTACAAATAAACCGATTTCTGAAGCCCCCGGCCCTCCTTTCTCCTCCTCCCATAAAGATACACTTTGCCAGCAGCAGGACAATGCAGAGGACAACTCTAGTCCTCTTGCTGTGACAGAGAATGGGCCACACTCACACAAGTGGGGCCCCAGAGACCCTGTATCCTCTTCAAACTCTCTTGTACAAAGTGCTAGTATGCGCAGTTCTGCCACTGTGCCTGTGATTGCAGTGAATGGCTGCGAGGCTCCTCTCAAGCCATCGGTTCCTCTCAATACACCCTCTAGTCCTTCTCATTTCAGTGCCCGTCAAACACCTTCAATCTTTGATTACTCCAACTTTGTGGAAGGACTACAAAACCTGCCTCATCCTGAGTCTCTCCACGGCCTAACCCACACTCCCCACAGCCATGCTTCTGATGCCTGTCAAAAATCCCTCCCGGCACCCTCGCGTAATTGGTCTAGTTGCAGTCTGGAACGTCCTGATGGCCATCCTACTGTGATGTCCTCCACATACTCTCCAGCAGACCTCTGCTCCCCCTCGTCCCCCTGTCCTCCATCCCTGTCTTCACCAGCACGGGATCAGCGTCTATCCGGCCCTATGCCTGTGGAGCGCTGGGCCGAGAATGTCAATCGATACTACAACTCCCAGAATTGTGCCCGGTCGGGACGTGGTTCACCCTGTGAGGAGCTGTCAGAGCTGGACTCACTTTATCAGGCCAGCTTGAAGGCTCCCAGCATGCCACGAGCCCCGCAGCAGCTAGCCAACAGATCAGGTAATCTTGAACAAGATCTCAATGAGATCCCATATAACTCAGTACACCAGTACATTTCAGTTGTTGTATAATGTATTGAAAATAATGTAACAATATCAAAATCTCACAATGCAGTATTGCGATATGAAGTCCACAATGCAATATTTTTTTATTTGATGTTAAATTCTTCTATTTAATGAGTTATAAAGTAAGAGCTCCAACCCATGTTCTTAATGAAGAAAAATGCGGCTACCTGAAGATATATTTTGAATTTAGACTGCATTTAAACAACTAGCTGTCAGCAATTCATATTGCACTTTTAAGGATGGAAATGACAACAAAAATTTACTTTGAAGGAACTTTTACTACTTCAGTCTTCATTCACTACAAATCTAGTGAAATGCTGGAAACATCAATCTTTTATGCTTAAATTTTAATAAAGCTTAAATATATTTTAAAAACTACACTTCTTGCCCAGAGGACCTATCATTTTATATCGTCATGTGACCAGTTTAGCTATCATGTAATCACGGTATTGATACTATTGTTACTTTCCTAGCATATATCTTTTTTTTTTTTGGTCATTATTAAATAAGTTGTCCTGTCTGGAACCAGGTTGTATTAACTTACTGTTCTTTCAGGTTCTGCTGCTTCTCGTAAGCACAACGCTGGATACTCTGCCACACTTGGTCGTTCTAAAACCCCCACAGCAGAGATCGAGAGGAGTGCCTACAGGACACCAGCATACAGCACTAAATCACTTGAGAGGGTGCGTTGGCATAACTGAATTATTTTAGTAGTATTTATAGTATTATGTATAAGATGTGTGTATAATTTTCATAACAAAGTTTAGAGCTTTCTTAGTATTTGATAAGGATGTAAAATGCTAATGCTGTGTTTCATTATGTGTGTGTGTGCAGCCTGTTTCTGCTGCAGCTTATGATGCACCACCGGGTGAGGATGAATCATACAGTGCCGAGAACCTGCGACGAATTGCTCGGAGTCTGAGTGGAACTGTCATTGGAGGACGGACTGATGTACCCCCATCTCGCAGCTTTGTGGGTGTCTTACAATTTAAAGTCACTTGGTCAAACACTGAAACCTCAGAATACATCAGCATAAGTACTTTTCTCAGTGTGTATGGAATGTTACGTCATGGTTTTAGGCAGTGTGGTCTTGCATGTTTGTGAACTTACTTTTTAAAGAGGAATACTGCCACCTGGTGTGGCTGTGGAAAAGACAAAGAATTAAGTACAGCTGCAAAGCTACTTTTTCAGTTATAATAAAATTAATGTAGTCTTTTTTTTTTTTTTTTAAACATTATATTTATTATTTTTTATTTATATGTCCATCTGTTCTTTAATTATGAATTGGTGTGTGTGTGTGTGTAAAATTTTTCTGTTCCTGTCATCGTGCTGCTGGGAACTATTATTTTTATGTCTCCCCTCATCTTTTCATTCCTTTTTTTTTCTTTTTTTTTTTTAAATAAAGGACCCCCATGTCTCCAGGATGTCCAAGCATGTGAATGTGCAACTCCCCACACGCCGTTCCAGCACTTCTCTGCATGTTTTACCCCCTCCTTCCCACAATCCTATATTCCCTCACGAACAGCAATCCCAATACCTTCACCCAAGTCACCGCCACCACCCCACCCCTCCATCACACGTGCAACAACAGACACTGAGGCCCTCTCATGGACAAAAAGGTAACCATCTCATCCCACCCACACTTTCAGCCTCATGCTGCGGACACAGATGCTTTTTTTCTGTCTGCAAGAGGCTGCCATCTGTGGTGCTGTCTGTGATTGTGCGTTTTAACACTTTTGTTGTTAACTACTCAAAGGACCTTAAATGCTATTGAGGTTGAGCTTGATGATTCATCTAGCAAGATGTATTCAACTTGTCTATTTAACAGGTTTAGGTTACGGTAAAAATACAATATAAAAGATTCTTTAAAACGTTTGGGGGGGGGGGGGGGTTCTTGCTTTTTTTGTAGCTCCAGGTTTTCTGTGCTTGTTTGTAGAAATGCACAGTTGCAAAAAAAAATTTATATATATATATATGATTATTTTTATTTGTTATTTTTAAAATATTAATAATAATCACCATAATATAGAAAATTAAAACAAGAAAAACGTTTATGTATTTAAATGATGGTCTTTGTGATTTGTTAATTGCTTTAAGCTATATCGAGATTTTGATTTATTATACTTAATCATGCAGCCCTACACAGTATGAATAACTGCTAAAAACAACAATCATAATGTTCTTCGCTTCTCTTTGCAGGAGATTGCCAAAAGGCCAACAAGTTTCTGGCTGTGCTTGACAGGGGTGAAACTTTCTCCCGTGAAAACTACCACAATGTCGCAATGAGCTACGGCACTCTTCCACGGGCCCCCCGTAGGTCAGTTTCATCTGGCCCCCCTGTGCACCAATTGAGGTCGGGACCCCCAGCGGGCCAAGGCCACCGGAACTACCCAGACGCAGCCTACGCCACACTATCCCACCCTCACCGCACTACAGCATCAAATAGGATGATGGATGGCTTTTACAGACAGCCCCACCAACAATCTGCGTCAACTACCCCAATACCGCATTACTCCAGCCATCATCACCCACACCTAGAGCCGCCGACCCAACCCCTCCGCCTCGATATGCCCCCCGAGAGGGACTGGAGGGCTGCTAGGGACACTCATGTCTTCCCCAGGACAGATCCACATGGTGGAAAATCCCGTGGCCCTCCTGTTTATATCTGCGCGTTGTGCAAGCAGAAACCAGCTGAGCCCACTAAAAGCTACTGCCAGACCTGCAGAGCCCATATGAACCACTACAGGATGACCAGCTGAGTCATGCAGGAAACGCATTCTTTAATGCACTCATTCTCTGACTTGGAAGTAAATGCGACAACCCATGCCAATTCTGAGAAGCTCTTCACACAGCGAAAAAAGCAGAAAGGTCTTGTTAGCTGCTTTGGCTGAAGTGAAAGACAGTGTTGTTTGGCTCATACTGTATGTGAATGTGGAGTGGTCATTTTCCGAAAGCATATTTGAAACGCATCTGCTGCATTTAAATGCTAAAAGGAGGACGTCCACTCCCTGTGCTCTTGAACATTTCCACTGCTAATCCACTTCCACAGAGTTAGGTGCACTTTAATTGGCCACCATCGGCTTTAATGAACAGAGCACTTTGCTGCGTGGGCCGCTGCATCTTAACCGATTGAAACAAAACGCCAAGACTGACAAACTTTGCCTGCTGGTATAAAGTGTCTGCTCCGTATGTGCACAAATACGCTTTAGTTTCCAATTAGCATTCCAAGCTAACCTTACTTAGTTCTGTAATTTGTAATTTAACTATGTTAACTCAAGTTTAGTGCACTTCAGAAGTGTTAAGTTAGATGCGTTCCTCTGTTGTAACTTCTCCCATTTTTATGGGAAAACTATGTTTATGTGTAACTACTTCATTTAGAGGGCTGTAACGTCAGTGTGTGCAAGTAATCAGAGGTACATCAGGTACCAACAGTCAACTTTCAACAACCTCATTGGCATTTGTGTCGATATTTTTGTGTACAGTATTGTTCTGCCTGATAGTAGCATCGACACCTGTTGTGATCTTTTTATTTGTAATATTTTGTAGTAGCAGCAGTTTAACTTTTTGGTTTATTCAGTATATCTTACATTAACTGTTAAGCGCAAAACTTTTTCAGGCTGTTTTAAGACTTCGAAGACTTAAGAGATCGAAAACAGAAGGACAGAATATTCTGCAGTGCCTTGGTTTGTGAAAGGCAACGTAACTGGGTGCCACTGTCCATTTTATAAATTTTCAGTCATATAATAATGCTTATTATAATAGTGCTTAATTCAAGAATTGCCGTTTTCAATTTAGATGATTGAAGTTTTTCCCCCACTGGAGAATGAATGCTTTTTATATTTGTTTTATTTAATTTCTTGAACGCTGTTGAGGAGTAACTTGTGGCTTGAGATGGTTAATTAGTTTAAGTCTGAAACATTGAAAGTGTTGAGAGTTTCTTGGTGCAATGTGCCATTTCCTGGAAATCACAGTGTTACCTGCTCATCCTAGCGAACACGACTAGTTTATATTGAAACAGGGCCAAACATTTTTTTTCATGCATTTTAGAGCATGTTAAATACCTCAAACAATCACATGCTCTCTTATTTTTATTTCACCAGAACAGTTTTGCATGTATTATGGTTTCGTAAATCAGGACCTTACGCTGAATCGGAGTGCCTCTGTGTTGAATTCCCACTGGGTGAATTGTCTGAAGCTTTTTCTTTTTTTGTTTGGCCAATATGCAGTGTAACACTGCCCTGGCGTAATTATTGACAGAACAGGGATCTGTGACTGATTTACCCTTCCTTCATTTTTTCTGAGTTAAAATACAAACAGATATGGCAAAAAAGCAAGGCTGTATATAGAAGTGTGTACAAATATTCAGTCTTTGACCTTAAGTTCAGAACGATTCGGATTTGTTGTAAATGCTGTGCTAGAAATCAAACTTGTATTTTTGCAATAAAGTTATATTGAGCTCCAGTCAGGAGCAGAACGCTATACTTTCTTTTCCGTCTTTATTCTTGTCTTTTTTTTCTGTCCATTTGCTCTCTCTTTAGTTAGGTTACAGTCTGAACTGTATCTGCACAATTGTTAATTTGCACAATTTAAATTTTGTTTGTTGAAAGGAATAATACCACACACATACTGACATTTTCCTCCCAGCAGTTTCTCAAATGTTTTTAAAGTCATGAACAGATGGAAAATCTTTGGCCACCCTTTAAAAAAAAAACTAGCATGGTTTTGCTTAAATTAGCCCAAATCTTTGGTATGAAGATGTCAAACTGGGCAAGCATTTATAATAGCATCAGTGTTACAAGAATGTTAGTTTGATAGGGAAAAATCAATGACCGTGTGTTCATGTGCCATTATGAATATGCTAATTTAATCCCACAAAGCCCTCCAGTGAGCATCTTTCACTGCTGTGCTTGTTGCATTTGTATTTTCTGATATTTTCCTGCTATCCAGCAACAACCATAATGTTTGTCAACCTCCAGCTTTAAGATTTCACTCGTACATGAACAATCGCAATTAAAAAGATTTTTTTATTTGTATTTAAAAAAAATTTTGCATAGCATTATATAATGAGGTTGTTTCAGTTTCTTAGCAACAAGAAAGAACACGAAAAGATAAGCTGTAATTTCGATGGAATGATAGCCTTGGAATGTTTGTTGAATGAAGCATAAATGTATGTTTGTATGGAAGGAAGATGCATAAATACATAAAAAAGCAAAATAAATACTTGAGTCAATGATGTAATGGGCTCCTGAATAAAAATTTAAACATAAGCTGAAAAAAGTGATGTATTCTAAAATGTGATTAAAGTTTAATGTGTTGAGGTAAATAAAAATTAATCATTCAAATATTTAAAAACAGATGAGACCATGACCTACACGTAAGGACACTTGTAGCTCTGATGATTGTACTAGTTATGTGTTAACAAATGTCACAAAAATCACGAAGCGGTCTGCAAGTCAATTACAAAGTAACATTCAAGAGGCCAGAGTGGCAACTGACAATTCATTTTTCTGGGAATTGATTTGTGCTGTCTGGGAGGAAAGGAGCAAAAGGTTTCTTTCTTACAGATACACATACATAAAAACATGGGTCAAAGCAGCATCTGCAGACCAAGGCCAGGCTGTGCTTGAGAGAAACGTTTACTTTTTTTTTTTTTTTTTTTTTGAAGAGTAGAGCACTGCATGCAGGCCGTTTCATTTCAAGATGCAACACGAGGTACTGTCACCTCCACACAAAGAACAATATGTTACAAAGAAAGATCAGTTACGTTTGTTTTAAATACACTGCAATAATGTTCAAACTTTGGTTTAACATTTATCAGTGCTGGAAAAAAGGTCTGAAAGGAATTGTGTAAAATTTTGAACGATTTTTAAAACTATATCTTTGTCATATAATTATCATCCCATTGGTTATTACAGGACCGGCTTTACTGACAAAACGCGCAAACATATCGGCCGATCGTGATCGGAGCATCCCTAGTATTTTCGTTTTCATCACCGTTTATGATTTATACGTTGATGTGCTATTATAAAATCCGTTAAACTTTCCAATCTACCAGCTGTGGGAACATATTTATGCTCTTTATGTATTCTTCATTCTCTAAAAGCCTCATTTCGAAGATGCTGTCAGTCAAATAGATGTAATTTATACTGTTCCAAACAACACCAGCTGTGCTTCCTAACTATTCTTATTTATAATACTGTGTTGAATGCTTGTTGTTATGTTGCAAATATGAAAACGCATTGATGTGGAGCCATCGATCCACCAAACCATCCAACCGTGGGTCAATATCTCTCAGCAACCATGTCTTGTCCATTCATCTGAAAACATAGATGTAAGTGGGTCATTCTTAAGGCATATCTCATGCTGGGAGATCACCTGACACTGGTCTGATGTCTTTCTGATCAAGCGGTGAGATACTGATCTCTTGCAAATCATGCAGTACTGGACATAGTCGTGTAATGTCTCATTACCTGTAGCGTCCTTGGAACTGCTGTCCAGCTTAACTCCAAAAACGTGCGAAAGCAGATAAGCCATGTTTTATTGTAATCTGTAAAAAAAACGGATTGATCATCAGCAGGGGAGTTATGTGCTTTCTGAAATCTGAAGGAAAAAATGGGTTATGTTGGTTATTAAATCACTGTACTTTGCTCTGCATAATGGATTTTTGTTCTGAAAGCTGTCCATTTGGAATTACTTATAAAGATTTAATGAGCATTAATCTAATCGCCATGGGAAGTCTTCTTGCTGCCAATAAGATGCAAAGAAAGTATACGCTTGAATCTGCTGCAGTGATCATGAAAGTCACATTTCGTCCATCTAGAAATGAAAAAAAAAGCTTATTGAAAATTACTTTTGCTCTTATTTTTACTTTTAAAAATAAAAGCTCTTTATTAGAATCAGTGGTTATAGAAATATATGAACTTCTGAATATATGGCTATTTAAAGAACCTTTCACTTGAAGGCTTTTTGGGAGAACATAAATGTGGTCTTCTATTGCAATGGCTGTGAAATGGTTCCTCTGGGGTTCTGTTTTTTAAGAGTGCGTGATGAGAGAGTTGTTAGCAAAAATGTATTGATCTGTTTAAAACGGCATATAACTTTTACCTTATAGCCAGTTATCTTTTACAGAGCAAAGACTTTTGCAAGCTAGAGTGACCATACTGTACATTCCATTTTCGGTCCTGGAGTGCCAATGTCTTGCAGAGTTTCACTCCAACCCTAATCAAACACACCTGAACAAGCTAATCAAGGTCTTCAAGGCTACAGGCA
>JAUCNO010002289.1:0-12785 GCA_032353835.1 Enteromius viviparus
TACATGGCCGTGCGGAACCGGGTTATTGTGAATATCCGGGTTTTAAAAGGGTTACTGGCTGCATGTAAACGCACTGAGTGTTAAAAGGTCTATAGGATATTGAGTGGTGGTTCCTTATATTATAACAGAAAAACAGTTTGTGATTATAGTGCTGAACCACTGCAGTTGAGCAGATCTAATGTGCTATTGAATTAAAGATGCAAAATGAATAGTGTATTGAAACTTGTTAAGTACATAAGAGCATAATTAAGCGAGAATATAACAATCAGTTTGCTAAATGCATCATGCATCCCTAATAGTAATCATCTTTAGTCTCAGTGTTTTTTTCTTTAATGGCTGATGTGGATATCTACAGTATTGTCGGTAGTTTTTGAACATTACTTAATGCTTAACTTTGGTCCGTTTACACAGTGTAAAACTAATTCAATACTAATTTGTTCCAGCACTAGATAGGTGGTTAAAATGAAGTATACAGAACCAGTCTTGGTTTAATCAATTGCTAATTAAAATGGTAAATTGGTTATCCAGTTTGCTATGGAATAGTTTCTGCCGAGTATCACAAATGAAAACTTTTAATATTGAAATAAAATGTGACCAGAAATGCAAATTAAAATGAACTTTCAAAAACAGCTGAAATATAAATTCTCATCATCTGTCATCATTATTTAGATGTAAATAAAAGCCTATCTCTGCACAGAGCCTCTTTTTACAAGACTTTGTAAGTTTGGAGCAGGTTTCTTCAGCTTACGCTACTGAACTTATATATATATATATCATTCAAAGACTTACAAGTTTGAAACCACATGAGAGAGACAGAGAGATTAAATGACAGAATTTTAGTTTTTCTGTGAACAATTCATTAATTCTATCTATTTTTCAATCAATATGTATGCACATTTTTTGATTCATTTTTTAAAACATGCATAGAAATACCTAATAGCCATTATTTTGTCTGCCTCTTATTTTAATAAAGACATAAAAAACCAGTCATTATTGTGTACTTTTATAGCTTGCAGCTTCGTCTGTATTAAGTTCTTTTGATGTGAATGACTGATAGCTCTAATCCGTTAACGTCTCATTTGTCATGTGTCCTTGTGTAGTACATTTTTCCACATTCTTATTACAGATCTGGGTTTTTCAATCCATCAATAAAGTCTTTAGAATGGTTATAAAAAATGGTTTATTAGTGTGTGACCTCACTGGAGGGCCCTCCAACAGAGAGTGTGACTCACAAAGCATATCTAAAGGAGCATGTTGGCGTAATGAATATTTGTCTTGTGATGTATGCCCTCAGTTTGCTTCTCATTCACAGATGGTTCAGACGTTATACAACAATGGTGCTAATGCAATATGGGAGCACACTCTGCTGGACCCGACATCCGTCACAGGCGGGAAACGCAAACCCAATCCTCAGGATAAAGTGCAGTGAGTAATAAAAAACATTATAGAAAGGGGTTTGTTTGGTATGAACTCCCAATCAAAACTTTGAGTCAGCAAAATACATATTATTTTAATGTATCAAATTGGTCGAAAGTAACAGTGAATTGATCTTTAGTGTTAAACAATATGATTTCTGTTTCAAATAAATGCCCTTTTTCTAATAGTAAAACAAAAATATTAAGCATCACAAATGTTTGTAGCGCAGCAAATCAGCACGATAGAGTGATTTCTGAAGAATCATGTGGCACTGAAGCCTAGAATAATGAAGCCGTATTTTAAAATGCATATTTTAAGTGCTAATTAAAATTACAATGAAAACTGTAACATCATGAAATATCATTGAATTCTTTTCAAAACCAACTTTTGAAGGGTCATGTTTGCAAAAAGTGTCTGAAATATCCCTCAGCTGTTGACTGGCTCTAATAACTCCATTATTTCTCTCACCCAAAAAGCCCTAACAAAACAGAGTTTATTAAATCAAAGTATCAAATGCTGGCTTTCGTGCATCGTTTACCGTGTCGAGATGACGACAGTACAGCAGCCACTGATCTAAGCAAGGTAAGGAAAGAGCTACTTTTTGATATTTCAATTCTATCAGATATTTGATGCATTCATTGTGGCACATTTTGTCAGGTATAACATGTGTTATTGTTCCTCTAGTACATCTAATACAGATGCAGCTGTCTTCTATCAGACTTGTTGAAATGTCTCTGTTGACGTATCTTGTATTTGATTCTTTAGCAACTTCACTCCAGCGTTAGAACCGGCAATCTTGAGACTTGTTTGCGGTTACTGTCACTTGGGGCTCAAGCCAACTACTTTCACCCGGTAAAAACCTCACTTAAATGTTATCATATGCAGTTACATTAAAAATGCTTTCCAAACACACTGCACATATTTAATGGTTCGGCACTCCTTTGAACAGGAGAAAGGAAACACCCCGCTGCACATAGCAGCTAAAGCAGGCCAAGTGTGCCAGGCGGAGCTTCTCTGTGTTTACGGGGCAGACCCTGGTGCTCCAGACTCCAGCGGCAAAACGCCCATCCACTACGCAAGGTAATCAATAACTACTGCATTAATGTGCAAAAGACAAATCTGCATTTATTGATTACTTCATATAATGTCAATGTGGTGATTAAAAAGACTACTTGTCAAGGATTTGTCTCGTGGCCTTCACTCACAAATATCCAGATTAAAGGGATAGTTCACCCAAAAATAAAAAACTCATTACTTACTCACCTTCCCGTCGTTCCAAACATGTATGTGTTCCTTTCATCTGTGGAACAAAAAGAAGATATTTTGAAGAGTCTTTGTAACCAAACAGGTGACTTCAACTGTACAAGAAAAAAAAAAAAAAAAAAAAAAAAAATATATATATATATATATAAGTTTTAATATCAATATATCAACATTCTTAATTTTATTCCCGGAATATAAGGGTTAGTAAATGATGACAGAATTTTCATTTTCAGGTGGACTATTAGGTCCATGTTAGTATTATTTATATACTAGATTAATTATTCATTTATATTTTGTTATTTTTATTACTTTATTTTTAGTACTTCAACTGGTACTTCCCAATAAATTTTTTCTAATAGTGGTGTCAAATGGTTAATTGTGATTAATCTGGCACAAAATAAAAGTTTTTTTTTCTCCATAATACCGTTTATGTATATAAATACACACTCAAACAGTATATATATTATTATTTATTTATTTCTTTTTAGATATATAAATTTTCCACACATGCACACACACTTTATATATATATATATATATATATATATATATATACACAGAATATACACAGTACACGCATTACATGAACAAAACATTTGACAGCATTAATTTCTAATTTAAGTTTTCCATCAAATGCATATATTCTTAGTTTCAGCATTATTTCAGTTACCAGTAATTTCCCTTGTAATAGTTTAATTTTAATAAACACCACCACTACTTGTCCACAGATCTGTACAGTGGCCTGTTTTTCATTTTACGATTCTTGCTGTGCGCTGTTATTGGTACACATTTCATTAAAGGCTGTGAGAAGGACCACGGGCACTGAGGCCAGCATTTGGCACAGGACCCTAAAGTTCAAAAATAAAAACCCATGTGTCATAACGCCATTGTGTTGTTTGTAATCAGGCAAGCTGGCCATCAGGACCTGGCAGACAGACTGGTGGAAATACAGTATGAGCTCACAGACAGGCTGGCCTTCTATCTCTGTGGGCGGAAGCCTGGTGAGTCAGAGCACAGAGCGATGGTGTGTTATGATGAGAACTAATGTGTTAATATCCAGCTGCGGGGCTGCACAGGCTGATGAAGCCAGTTTATAGCACACGCTTACTTCAGTGTGCCAGATGGCTCAATAAAATAGCGCAGTGTTGCTGGAGTCAGCTTAATGGGCTTTATTGCTTCAGTGTGCATCTTTATCAGTGCAGTGTCAGTTGAAAATGTCAATACTTTCTGTTTTTCAGACCACAAGAATGGACAGCATTTCATTATACCACAGATGGCGGATAGGTAGTAACAATCTCATGCATTCTGATGTTTTCCTGTTCGAGCTGGTGCCATTTTTATAAAAGGTTTTTCTAGAGAAGTATTTTGGGAAGCGCTTAGTCATGTTTCGCTCATTGAACTTGTAGTCGACCGATTATAAATACAGGCTTATATTTCAAATATCGCATCGGCTGATGTGTTCTGTCTATTACACATAAAAGTCTGTGTGTAAACAACTCTTTAAACAAGGGAAGCAACAACGATTGCTTTGTATTATTAGAAAGGCAAACGTTATTATAATGTATTTACTTTATTGTGATGAATGATGGCTTTATATCAGCCATCGGCCACCCTGCTCTCTAAGATATCTGCATCGGCTATCAAAAAAACCTTTTTGGTCGCATCCCAGAATGCTTCCCAGAATTTTAAGGTTCACATCGTTTAACATGAATATCTTGCCATTTCTTTTTTTTTGCTGTCTTTGACGCAAAAGAAATGTGTAAGTATTTTACATGGAGAATAGCAATTAAAAATGGCGTTTCAAATGTGTTTTTGGTCATTACAGTATTTTTTTAAATAATGCTATTGAATAGCAAAAGAAATTGAATGCCATTCACCATTTTATTCCCTTTTATAGCAGTCTGGAGTTAACAGAGTTTGCAAAAGCTGCAAAAAGAAAACTGCAGTCTGTGAGTCCTCTTTATTTTTATTTAATTTAAGCAATCAGGCACTCCAAATTATTATCTCATAGCATTTATTTTTGTAGCAAAATATCAGTATCATGCCTTTTATTATGTGAAGTTGAAATGTAAAGCAGAATATTAAATTACTACATTGTCTTTTCTAAATTGTGGTGAAAACAAAGCAAGCTTGGCTTTAACTAACGCAGAAAACTGCTGGGCTTCTCTGAAGCAGATGACCTATCTGCCAGTCATTAAGACATCATCTTTATTTGCTCAGGGCATGCCTTTTATACAGTTTTTCCGCCTCTGAGAGCACAGTTTACTGATGCAACTCTGCTCATATCATTGCAGCTCAGTGATCACTTGTTTGAGGAACTGGCCATGGATGTGTACGATGAAGTGGATCGAAGAGAGACAGATGCAGGTGAGACGATCAGCATTCGATAAACACAATGGAAAGAAACGACTCAGGAAATGTACATTATATGAGTGCAAACTTTGAGCGCTTTCTTTGTATCTGGGGCAGTTTGGCTGGCCACTCAGAACCACAGCACCTTGGTAACGGAGACAACAGTTGTGCCTTTCCTTCCTGTAAACCCAGAGTACTCATCAACACGAAACCAGGCAAGTCCTGAATAGAAACTTGTTCTGCTTTCACTAAAGTCTTTTGAACAGGAAATAAAGATATTGCACTTCGACATGTGACATCTTATAGCACCTTTTATGCAGTGTTTGCAGCTAAAAGTGCCACAAGCAGAAATGTGCCAGACGAATGTGGAGACAGATGTCACAAAATTAATAAAAAAGAAAGGAAATGGCTTCAAAGCTGTTAAGCAGTGAAGCTTAAAACCAAACCACAAAGGATAGATTTGCATATTATTTTTTACATTTCATTTTATTGAGTTGAGATGTTGTCTTAACACACTGAGACTGAACTAAGAAAGCTGTGATTTTTGAAAAGCTGTCTACTTTTAACAATAAAATAATAGAGCATTATAGTTCACCCAAAATTGTCATCATTCATTCACCCTCAATTAGTTCCAAACCTGTATGATTTTTTTTTATTCTGCTGAACACAAAGGAAGATATTTTGAAGAAATTTTGCCACCAGGCTGTTTTGGTCACCATTGACTTCCATAGTAGGGGAAAAAATACTGTGGAAGTCAATAGTGACCCAAAACAGCCCGGTTAAGATATTTTTGATGAAAATGAGAGCTATCTGAAACACAACTGAAATGATCCAGGTCCAGAAACATACAACGGTAAAACTGGATGTGACATCAGAAGTTCAACATCAGTTTTCCAACACTACTTTTGACATAATGTACTCGTTCCTCTCCCCAGAGTTATGAGTATCACAATGCATATGCAATTTTTCCCTTAAGCTAAATATGTTCATACACACAAACATATTACATTAAATATGTTTTAGATAATCTCAAAAATGGCAGAAGATGTAGAGTGGTTGAGTAAACGAGGATTTTTGTTTTCTTTGCTCCAAAAAAAATATTATCGTAGCTTCGCAAAACTGAAGTTGATCCACTGATGTCACATGGACTGATGTTTTTACTACGTTTCTGGATCTGGGAACATTTCAGTTGTATTGCTGTCTATAGAGGGTCAGGTGACTTCATCAGAAATATCTTCATTTGTGTTCCTGATGGTGGTCTTACAGGTTTGGAACATCATGAGGGTGAGTAAGTAATTAACAGAATTTTTTATTTTAGGGTGAACGAACCCTTTAAAAATTTATTTAAATAAATCGGCCACCTTGTTCTCCAAGATATCGACTTTGTCTTTGGCTGTCAAAAAAACCCCAATATCGGTTGACTGTCCATTGCGTTTCTTGGTTTAAAAAAGAGGGTCAGTTCTGGACCTTTCAGAATGGTACAAATTTGGCTTCCACTGTCATTCTGATGGCACTCATTTACTGGTTAGCAAGGTCAACTAGTTGTTCACACAATAAAATCCTCACTGAATTTCTTTTACAGGGAAGACAGAAGCTGGCAAGGTTTAACGCTCACGAATTCGCCACTCTCGTGATTGATATCCTGAGTGATGCAAAGCGACGGCAGCTGGGGAATTCAGTCTCCAGTCCTAAAGGTACAGCCTGCATTCATAAGTCTTTGATTTCTTTTAAGGTCCTCGTTGATGCTTTATGATTGTTTTCTAGACAACGTCGACGTATTCTTCAAAAGCGCGGGTAGTCGTCACGGAAGTGAAAGCCAGGAAATCGACCAGCCGGACTACGACAGTGTGGCGTCCGATGAGGACACGGACACTGATTTACGAGTGGGCAAAGCAGACAGAGCTAAGGTAGACCTGTAAAGCACGAGGAGCTTTGCCTTGTGCCAATCTTGCCATCACAGCGTCGATGCGCACATGTCGGATGTCTTTCCAAACTGCTTCTTTTTTCCTCAGAGTCTGGACTCTGATCTGTCCGATGGACCGATTTCTGTGCAGGAGTTCCTGGAGGTGAAAAATGCGCTTTCAGCCTCGGAAGCCAAAATTCAGGAACTGATGAAGGCCAATAGTAATCTGAGCGAGGAGCTGAGAATGATGCAGAAAAAGGTACCAGAGATTCAGCCGTGAGCGCTGAAGGCCCTGGTCAGAGCATAAACAGAACGTCTAACCCCTGCACCTCTTCTCGCACGCAAAATTGACAAGGATTATGATTTTATTAAAAAAACCCTGGAATGCTGATGTCAAAATAGTACCGTGATAACCATTGCAAGTGTTCAGATAACCAGCATGACCTTGACCTCATTGGGAAGAGTGTTAGAGACGTGAAACCAAAACACACCGTCGGTTTGGCATTTGAATGCAGACGATTAGCTGGCATGCTAACCTCCCTAACCACAAACCTTATTTAGAAGTCAGCTCTTGCATCAGCATGACTCATTTTAATCGACTGTGTTCCATATGTCATATGCATCATACAAGGGTTTGCAGAAATCTGAGCTAATAGTAAAAATAGAGTATAAAATCTAACATTAGATGAAAAATGAATCATTTGCCGAATTGTTTAATCTAGTCATGCACAGATCAACTGTTACTGTTGAGTAATATTTTAAAATCTAAATTATATTCGAAATTAGTGATTCAAAGATTTGGTTATGGATTATTTTGACTGTCATGTTATTAGTTTAGTTGTGTTTTTTGGCTTCTTGCTTAAAATGTATCATGATTTGAAAGTGGTTTTGGATTATATGTACAGTATCTCCCACACAAAAGGTTATATATGATGTTATTAGAAATTATTTTAATTAGACAAATTAGGCCATTGTGACATTTGGGGGATAAAACTGTGTGGCTTTGCGTTGGACACACATCTGACCGGGTGAAAATAGAGATATTTATTATTAGGAGTGACGTCTTCAGGCTCTTTCCCTTCTGATCCTGCTCAACGTGTCTGCTCAAGCTCTTTGGCTTCTCTTTGAGCTGCGGCATGAATCTGTGTCTCTCCCTGTGGATTTTTAGGCATGCTTAGATAGCGCATCTGCCTGTGCCTGCATGCTAAACTAGACCTTTTGCGGTTGGGAAGTCAACTCCATGAAATGAATACAACATTCCAAGTATTTTTTTCTGAATTACAAGAGTATAAGATCTAAAGAAATGTCTTGTTTCGTAGAACATATTCATTTGGTTTTAATATATGAAAATATTATTATTAATATTGTTATTTTTCATTTGTAAATGGATCTCACAAGCCCCACTACAGTTTCATGGAGCAGAAATCCTTTTCTGAAAGATAGATATTATGCTAATTATTTTAAATGATATTAATTTCTCATAGGCCAGAACTGAAAGCGATTGCATCAAGCTAAATAATTGGATCTCACTCACTGACAAAGTGCACATGTAAATTTGTGCGATGCATAATATGTCCAGAAACAAATCATGATTCAATCAAAGTTCAGTTGATCCAAAAATGATGTGGAAATGTATGAACAATATTTAATCGGAAAAAAAAGCTACATTATAGATGGAGCTGTGAGGTTTCTCTGAGTAACAACACAATGTAGAGAATCCGTGCATTTATTAGTGGATGAGATGCATTATTTTGATCCTTATATAGTAATAAAAGGCAAAGACGTGGCTAGAAGAATTCTGCAGGCCTGTAGCGACTCTAGATGAGGATTTTTGAACTGAACCTCATTTATTTCTTGACTGACAGTTTTCCCAGTAAGCTCAGCTTTGCTAGTTTCTGCTTTTCTCTGGCTTACTCGTGTTTCTCTTCAGCTGCAGTCTCTGCAAAGCGAGAACAGCTCTCTCAGGCGGCAGGTCTCCACTCAGCAGCCCTATCAGGCCCCCGGCGGCCCTGACCACCCCAACCCCTCCAGTCCCTCCTCCTCTTCCTCTTCCTCTGCCCTGAAACGCCACCTGTCTGCACGGGCCAGCCGCCCCATGTCTATGTATGAAACTGGCTCTGGTCTGAAGCCCTTTCTCCCCAAGGGAGAAACCCCTTACCCCGAGGAGACCTTCCCCACCCTGCAACCCTTCCCAACCTATGTAAGTAAAAACCTGCCTCTCGCCTTCTCTCCTCCTCTTTTCTTCTTCACCTTGCTCTTCAAATGTAGCAGCATGCGGATGGTACGATTCCAATTCTCTGCAGTTTATGAGAGTTTTGCACTTATTACTTCACTTTGCATCCTGTTAACTCGCATAGCAGCTATTTCACCATACTTACTGTTTCCTGTTTTAATTTCATTAGTGTCAGTTGGGAGTTACAAAAATTTTTTTTTAAGACTTAGTCACACAGTCTCATTCTCATTGCTTTATGTAACTTGGTTTGTACGTTTAATTTCTGTAAGAAAAAGGTGCACTAAGCAGCATGACGGTATGACTGATAATGTTGTACCAGGGTCTGATCATTTGGGTTTACTGAGATAAAGTGACTAACTGAATACGCTAAGTGAAAATCATTTTGAACCTTATTTGAAGTATTAAACATTTAGGGATACGGTATTTTCAGAGTGGGAAAAGTTACTTTTTAAAAATGTTATCGTTGTTGTTGTTTTTTTTAAACCACAAAAATATATTTTGTACTCGTCACTGTTACTGTAGCTCACAAAATTCAGTATCAACTTCATGTAACATGCCCAGTATTTTATTTTGAGTTGTGTTTTTACAGTGTACGTTTCTATTTCATTTCCATCCTTTTTTTTTTTTTACTGACCTTTTAAGTGTTGATATTAAAAAACATTTTAACCCTATGGCCTTGCATTGCTTTAATGAGTTTTAATGATACTGACTATTTTCCAGTGCATGTAAATGTTGCTGCAGTCATTATTTAACACTGGATTTGTGCTGGGTTTAATAAAATTAAAACCTATTAACTTATAGTAGTTTATAATATTATTATATCAGTCACCAGTCAAAAGTTTGGGGTTGGTAATATTATGATTTTTTTTAAGTTAATTTTAAATAGTATTATTAATAATATATTATAATATAATACTTTTAGAAGAGTGCATCAAAATAATTTTTTAATGTTACAATACATTTACATACAATACATTTCATTTCCCTTTCAAATAGTAGACTTGGTAAAACATTAGACATCAAAACACAAAACATCTTGCCAACCCCAAACTTTTAAACTCGTGTGTTTGAATAAATATTACTTGAGATCATTATTTGAGATTATTATTTGTTTCCACAAAATAAAAATATTTGTTTACATAAAATGTGTGTGTACTGTGTATATTATGTATAAATACACGTGCATATATATGTATTTAAGAAATGTTTTTTGCTTATATACTAAAAAAAAAAAAATATATATATATATATATATATATTATACACTACCGTTCAAAAATATGGGGTCAGTAAGATATTTAATGGTTTTTAAAGATGTTCTGCTCATCAAGGCTGCGTTTATTAGATTAAAAATCCAGAAAAAAATTAGATTGTGAAATATTTCAATTTAAAATAATTGTTTTCTGTGTGAATATATTTTAAAATGTAATTAATTCCTGTGATACAAAGAGTCATTACTCTAATCAGTGTTGGAAACAGCTGCTTTGATCATTAAAATATTAAAAAGAGAAGCATTTATTTAAAATGTATAATAATGTTCAGATCTACTGTTACAGTAGTTTACTGTTTCACTACTGTTCAAACGTTTGGGATCAGTACATTTTTATTCTTTCTTCTTTGAAAGAAATGAATATTTTTATTAACCAAGGATCTATTAAATGAGCAAAAAAGTCACAGCATAGATTTACTTTTTAGAAATGTTGTATATTTGGTAAAATTTTTTGTTGTTTTTAACTTGTTATTCATCAAAGAATCCTGAGGAGAAAAAGAAAAACACAGGTTCCAAAAATATATTTCTCTGCACAACAGTTTCCAACATTGATAATTCTGTAATAAATCAGCATTTTAGAATGATTTGTGTAGACTGAAGTAATGATGCTTTGTATCACAGAAATAAATTCCAGTTTAAAATATATTCACACAGAAAACAGTTATTTTAAATTGAAATAATATTTCACAATATTTTAATATTTTTTCTGGATTTTTAATCTAATTAATGCAGCCTTGATGAGCAGAAGAAACATCTTTAAAAACCATGAAATATCTTACTGATCCCAAATGTTTAAACGGTAGTGTATATATGCAAGTAAATAATTTCAACCATATGCATGCATGTTTGTTTATATGCATAATAAATATTTAAATTATGCACACACACAAATTATGCAAAAAATACCTTTTTTTTATTCGATTAATGGTTTGACAGCACTATTCTACATTAATGCTAAAGAATAAAAAAGTGTTACAAAATGATTACTGTGTTAGTGTTGACAACATCATGCCATCCTACAGAAGTTACTCCTCCTCCTCCAGCCCAGTCTCTCCATCATGGCCAAATGTATTTATTTTTTGTCTTTGATTCTTAAGTGTCATTTGCACCCCTTTTTAGATTGGAAAGGGTGTGTTTGTGGCCACCTCCTCTTCCCTCCCCTTCCTCCCCTCCTCATCCTCCCCGTCCTGTTTGCGGGATGAGAGTACTCAAAGGGTTAAGTGTGTTCCTCATGGGCCCGGACGGAAGCAGCCGGAACCCTTCACAAACTCCTCCTCCTCGACTCCCATCCATCCCTTGTCCTCTTACACCTGTTGTGCTCCACGCATCAGCATGCATGAACGGTCCCTCCACCAACCCTCCAGGGGCTGCTGTTTTCAACTGATACGTATTTCTGCCTTCATCATCGCCATCATCCTCATAGATAGCACATGCATTTCATGCCTTGCATCTTCATTCCCAGGGTGCACTGCTCTCAGGGCTTGTCCACTGCTGCTTCTGCTCACACATCTGTTCTCGTAAAGCTACACGCTCTGTGATGACAGTGGAAAGAAGAAATATGCAATTGTGGAATATTAATATGTAAATGAGCTGTGTGTGTGTGTTGCTGTCGTCACTAAGTGTGTTTGTGTATTTTGGACCCTGTTTATAGGTCTTTTTTCATAAAAAGCCACATTTTAGCTGTAAATATTGAAAAATAGATCCATATAAAGCAGATGCGTACTTCGATTTTTCCACATCATGTAGCGGTTCTCCAAGCATCATGACCGGTGCTGCCCTGATAACAATTTGATACAATACTCTGTGAATATCACAGCTCAGAGCGCTGCTGGCATCTGACCCCATTACCTTATTATCCATGAGCACCGTGAATCACGCTTCAGCGAGACTGTCAAATATCTTTACTGTAAATGCTTTACTGCGCTGTGAAGGAAAACACTGATCAGAGCCATGACCTACATTCAGTTTAACCCAATAACACACACGTTGGCTAATTTACTTAGTTTTTGCATCCACTGGTCATAGCAAAATAAAGATGATCTATCCACTAGACTTAAAAATGCATTTGAGGTACGGTACACACTAATTAAAAAATATTGAAAATGTCATTTTTAATTTTCAGCATCATTACTATTGGTTCCCAACCTTTTTTAACTCACGTCCCACTCAGCCAAACACATTACTACGGCCCACTACAAAAGAATTTAAACAACAGCGCTTTTTGTGTCGGGTTAACTAAGTACTCAGAAGCAAGGCTGTTAATTGTCTGTATTGAATAATCAGAAAATATACATAACGGATCAGCAAACTAGACATTTTTTATTATATTAACAATATTACAATTTCTG
>JAUCNO010002290.1:0-12772 GCA_032353835.1 Enteromius viviparus
TGGGGTCTCTCTCTTCATAGGTGTAATGGTGTTTCTACTGTACAGACTGTATGTGGTATTGTCCTACACTGACACTAAACCTAAACCTACCCCTTACAGGAAACACACACACTTTTACATTCTCAAACACTTAACTGTGTGATTTATAAGCTTGCTTTGTCATGGGGACCTAACAAATGGAATGTGATATTCCTATCTTTGTGGACAATTGGTCCCCATAAGGTGATAAATACCAGGTGCACACACTTACACACGTTACAGTCCCAGTCACACACACACACACACACACACACACACACTTAGACACGTTACAGTCCCAGTCACACACACACACACACACACACACACACACACAGACACGTTACAGTCCCAGTCACACACACACACACACACACACACACACTTAGACACGTTACAGTCCCAGTCGCACACACACACACACACACACTTAGACACGTTACAGTCCCAGTCACACATAGAATAATACTTTAATATTAAAAAGAAATATTAATGTCAATGTTCACACTAAGAAATACCTTCTAATTTCTTTTTGATTATACCAGTTTAGAAAAAGCTCAAAGTCAAGTCAGAGAAATATTTTCTTTACGTTGTGGAAGATGCTTCCTTTGGTTACTCCTTTATGTAACCACAGCTTTCAGCCCTAAGCAGATTACACACACATATATATATATATATATGTGTGTGCTTTTCTTTTTTATTTATTTTTACTAGTTTTTTTTTTCAGCTTTCAGAATGTTCTTTTATTTTAATTGAAATTATGTTAATTATGTTATCATTATTTCTGATTTTATAACTGTTTTATTAGTCTGAAATTTCATTTAATTTCATCTTAATTTCAATTAGACATTTATTTACTATTTTATTTTGGAGAAATACAACAAAAATACTGCAACACAAATATAACACAATATAATAGAAGTACAGAGCTCTAAAACAAATGTGTTTTATTTGATGTTTTCAGTATACATAAATATATAGTTTTAAGGTATACACTCAATTATTTATTATTTTTATCAAATATTATTACTTATTATATCAATTTAGATGATAGTATAAAAATAAATCATATACATATACAACACCACATTTTCATGTTTTAAACAATACTCTTTTATACTTAAATGTATTATTATTATTATTATTATTATTATTTAGAATGTACTTTTCTGGCTTTATTATTCATCATGTTGTATGAATCTGTCATTTTGGATAGATAACTTTTTGAAGAAGCAACACACATTTGCTTAAATATGATGAAATATGAGATATCTTATTATTATATGTGGATATTTTATAATATCATAAACAGAATGTTCCAAAATTTAGCAAAAATCACCGAAAATCAAATTTTCATTCATAATTTCTCTTGGTTGTACAGCTGCGCCGTCTTCTCTGTGTAATCTTTCCTCTCATGTGTGATTATGTTAGTGAATTGAATCTACATGTCAAAGCTCTTGTTATTAATTTCCCAGCATTCAGTGAGAGTAATGAGCTCCTGCGGAGTGAACTTTCCTTTTCTTTCGTTCCCTCTCTCCGACTGATTTCAGTTCAGAGAATTCCCCCGATCCATCAGAAAATCCCTGCGGAAACCCGAGCGACGCGAGCGAACGACTGGAGCAAAACGCAGGACTCCAGACACGGGAATAACAGAAACAGGGGACTGGAAAACATCTGGAAATCTGCTGAAAAGAGTCATGGGTCTAAAATACACACCATAATGTCATCGTGAGTGTTTATTGGGTAAGATTTACAGAGAATGAGCTACATAACTGTATATTAAAGAGTGAATAGTGGATGGTCTGATTGGCTCAACCAATCAGAGCACAGGACAGGACGAGTGTGGGCGGGCCGGACGTCCTGTATGTTTTAATTACAGAAGTTCCTGAGAGATTACACACAGAAACACACACACAGGTTGTTTTTCAGGTGATGTGTGTGTTCTGTGGTCTTTATGAGAAAAGATAATTGGAATAAATACTTTACTGAACCTTTACTGTTTGATTCAAAACATAATCATTTTTAAATAAGTTTTCCAGCCAACAAATATTTCTGAAATATTATTACAATGTAAAATAACTTGATGATATCTGTGATGCGGAGCTGTATTTTCAGCATCATTGCTCCAGTCTTCAGAAATCCTAATAATACACTGATTTGCTGCTCAAGGAACATTTCTGATTATAACTGAGCTGCTCCGTATTTTTTTGTGGAAACACATTTTAGCATTGCTAGAAAGCTCAAAGCTAATATTTAAATAGAAATCTTATGTAACATTATAAAAGTCTTTACTGACACTTTTGATCAATTTAATGTATCCATGCTGAATAAAAGCATTAATTTCTTGCATTTAACAAACACACACACACACACCAGCTTGATCTGTACAACACTGGATGTTGCTGATACTGCAGTATGAGAGAGAGATACTGTAGTGAGAGAGAAAGCAGTAAAGCGTGAAATCAGAAAGTGTCAGGCATATTACAGACGCCTCTCAGGGGTCTTTCAGCAAAAGAGCATCTCACCTCTTAGAGTTCATTCTGCTCATCTCTATCTGTCCAACACACAGCTAACGATCGCGCTAAATCACCCACAACACACGTGCTGCATCCTTCTTTCTCTAATCTACACTCTTTCAAAAAACAACCCTCTGGTGCTCTAAAAATGTCCTTTTTAAACAGTTTACCAGAACGGGACTGAACTTGGTGAATGCTTTGGCACTTGTTATGTGCACACACACACACACACACACACACGTTCATCTAGTGAAAATTGTCTGAATGCTCATTTTTAGTGATATTAACCTTAAATTTAGATCACATACTTCTATAAGACAGCTTTTAAACTGTAAACTGCTGTATATTTATTCCTAAAAACTATTTTTTTTGCGATATCAACCTCAAATTTGGAACACAACTTCAGATTTAAAAGTAAAATAAATATTATATACTGTATATTTAATAAACAATTTTAATTTTTTGGTATTTTTAAAAATTTTGTTAATAATAAAAACCATGTCATACATACCATTAACCATGGTATTACTATATACATATATATATATATATATATATATATTATAACCACAAATTAATCCTGCTACACTAACTATAGTTTAATCATGTTTTCTGCAGTAAAAAAAAGGTTACAGTTTTAATCCCCCCCAAAAAATACGAAATAAAAAAACATAAAATAAAATGTATTTAATTGAAGAAAACTAAGTCTCTTTTGACCGCCACACAAACAACACCAAGGGTTAATAAAAGTCAGCATGATCTCTTCAGCATGTGTGTGTTTCACAATGTTTACACTCGATGGCATCTGTGATTGACAGCTCTCTTTATCCGGGACTACGGAATATCTCCATCCGCTCCGCCTGCTGTCTAATTGATCTATTGGGGTTATTGATCCGACCGCAGACGGACTGTGTGTGCTTTACATGATTGTGTTAACTTCCTGTTGCTAATGCACAAGTGTGTGTGTGTCGGCTGTTATCGTTCCAGCGTCATTAGGAGGAAAGAGTCGTCCTGTACGATGGGCACAAAGAGGACAGGAGGAGGAAAAGAGCGTCTGATTACAGAGAGAGAGGGTAAATAAAGCAGCTTTACTGCAGGGGGAGAAGAAGAAGAGGAGAAAGGAGGAAGAAAGATAAGAGATAATGGAAGCTCTGCGGCAGGCGGACAAATGAAAAACGTCTCGCTGTGGCTGTGAGGAGTTTCTGATCATTACCTGCTGCTTCTCCAGACACACTTACACAAACATACACTTGCTTCTCTCAACCTTTTTCACTGGGATTCATTCTTTACAAAGAATAAAAGCAATGCTTGTATGAAATACATAACTAATTAATTCCCATAAAATGAGTTTTGAATTATTTGAATGATTTGATATTTGAAAAAAATGTATGTATCGCTAAAAATAAATTTTATATAATATTAAATAACAATTAATATGTTTGGATATTTACAATGTTTATGACTTTTTCACATTAAACTGAAAAATACTATTTCATAACAATATATTAATATTAGCAACAAAAAAAAAATATATATAATTTTAAACATGAACTATTTTATAATGAATTTGTAAATATAGAATTTAGCATAAAACATGTAATTAACTTGAAGTAGTACGAATAATTAAATATTAAATATCATTACAACTTCATTAATATAATATAAAGTGCATATTAAAAGAACTATAAAAATGTAATCGTTTAAAGCTACCACCGTATTTATAGTCAACAATACTTCTTCTATATTTTCCTGTTTTGATAACTTAAACTGGAAAATAATTCACTCAAAAACATTTTTAATTATTTGATTTATTCAATATTTATAATAGCAGCAAGAAAATGTACTTTCATTACTAAATAAACATTAAATATTATTTATAAACATTAAATATGTACTAGCTAGGTTAAAAAACATGGAAAGAAATGGACCTACAAGTGGACCTATTTAGTCAGCATTACGTTTTTTTTTTACCAAGATTCTGCTAATGTACAATTTATTCTGGGCTTGCCATATCAGTGCAGGATATGTGCAACTCTTCACTTAAAAAAAAAAAAAAAAAACTACGCTTAGTCAAATAATTCAATCTGCATGTGAATCAACGGAACATGTAAATGCATTAAATTGTGTGATGAAATCAAGAAACTAGCTCTGCACTGCTGAACCATAAAATCATAAAATATCTGATTCACCATATATCCTACACAGCAACAATTTTCCAGTGACCAGTCATTTTTCTGTCCTGTCAAATAAATAATGACAGGGACTGCTGTTGATGCAGACACACACACAGAAACTCAAACATGTGCACCACAACCAGTCAAAAATAAAAAATAAAAGTCTGGTTTAACTAGAAGAAATTGTGGCAGACATATATTCGTTTTGAACAGCATAATGTATTTATTTCTTATGACATCACACATTTTTCCATGTTTTCATTTAAACTGTAAACCTCAGTTGTGCAAAACTTTCTTTATCAAAAAATAAAATGAACTGTTGAATTTTAATTTAACTACATTTTAAGATTCATTTGTAATATTTGATGCAACAGAAAATTAATAGAAAAATAGAAAATTTCTATCCAAAAAATGTATAGGGCCTTGAAACTGCATTTTTTGTTCTACATAGTTGTTGTAAATAAACTGTATTTTGAAAAATCTATTAATTGGATATGTGTTTTGATTACTAAAATTTAATTTAACCGTTAATCCAGGAGAGTGGGAAAGACTTTAATTATAATAAACACTAAACATGACAGTGTTCTGCCACAACATCCAGAGAACATCTGGAGAACATCAGCTCTTTAATTTGATCTGCATATAAATAAATATAAGAGATAGACTAAAGGAAACACATACACCTCCTAAAACGCTCAAATCTACCCACACATGTGCTGCTTTACCTGCTGCCAAAACAATAAACTCATCCAGATCCAGAGAGATCATCGAACAATACAACGACAGCCTCTACCCACACACGCACACACACACACACACACACACACACACACACACCATCAAACAAGCACGACACAGGACGATATCGCTGGCAAACGCCACCCAACCACCCACATTACACACCATATACAAGTCCTCACACACACTCATTACAAGGAAAAAACCCTTCATTACATCAAAGGGCGTAAAAAAGCAGCTTGTCGTCTTTACAGCATGTGAGGGAAACGTGTGTGGGTACAAAGACAGAGATAAATAATAGAGGCTCTGCTCCAGAATCCAGTCAACTCCTACAGACTCCAGTTTAAGACAGCAGAGGTGCTTTCAGTACAAGATACCTTCAGCTTATTATTTTCTAATACATCATGTGTTATCATATGTAAAAAGTAAGAGAAATTAGATGTTACAAAAATGAAAACGACAGTACAAAAGTTTGGGGATGGTGTCTTTTTAAAAAATTTTTGTAAGAAGTGTCTTCTGCACAACAATTGTGGTGCTTTATATGTTTGTTGAAATCATTAAAACTTTTATTTTTCTGATTATTTTATGTATTTACTTCATAGGGCCGGCCCTTCTATTGGAAATATTTTAGTTTTATGAATTCAATTGATTAGACATACTTTTGGTTATTACAATTATCATAAACCCCCAAATTGAATTTAGAAAAAATTAAACCGAAAGCATGACATTTAAAAAAAAAAATAAAAATGGATTTCATAGAGCAATTTAACTGTAATTCTTGTTTAATTTTTAATAAATTGTGGCTAAATTGTAAATTTGTTTTGAATACAATTAAGCAGACAACTTCTAATTACTTAATTTTTATTTACTAATTACAATGGACTCCAGAAAACCTAAAGAGGAAAAAAAAACTTGAGGGGGAAAAAACTGTGGGAAAAGTAAATATAATTTGCAACTTAAAATATGTGACCCTGGACCCCAAAACCTGTCATAATGTTTAACTGTATACATCATCTGAAATCTGAATAAAACATCTTTCCATTGATGTATGATTTGTTAGGACAGGACAATATTTGGCAAAGAAAGAACTCAAATCTGGAATCTGAGGGTGCAAAAATAATCTAAATATTGAGAAATTCCCCTTTAAAGTTGCCCAAATATAGGCCCTAGAAATGCATATTGCTAATCAAAAGTTGTAATATATTTACAGTAGGAAGTTTACAAAATATTTTCATGGACATGTAATATCCTAATGATTTTTGGCATGAAAGAAAAAAGTGGATGATTTTGACCCATACAATGTATTGTTGGCTATTGCTACAAAAATAGCTGTGATACTCATAACTGCTTTGGTGCTTCAGGGTCACATATTTTAAAAGAAGGCAACAAATATTTTACAAATGATCCAAATAAACTGCATTTTTTTTAAATATTGTGAATAGAAATACTGTAGCTTAATTGCACATTAACAGGGGGTGTTTTCTTTTGAACCTGAAATGTGTAGTGTTTCGGGGCAGACTTCTCTCATGACTCACCCAGCCAGCCAGCTCCAGAGTTGGGCACACACATGTCGGTCTCAGCGCTGGGCAGCACGAAGCCCACCACGAACACCTCCACACCGTCGGACATGAGCGCCAGGCCGAGCACCAAGAAAAGCTGCCACTGGAAGCGTCCGTGTCCACACTCCTGGATGATGAGCTCATACTGCTGAGCCAGCTCCTCCTCATCCGCCTCCCTCTCCTTCTCCAGCTCTCGCTTGTCCTTCATCCCATCCGCTGACGGCTGGCCCCGCCCCTCCGGAGCCCCGCCCCCTGCAGGCACACCCTGATACTCGCCTTCGTAGATCTCGTCCTCATCATCGTGGCCTTCGGTGGCATCGCTGGATCCCTCGTCATCCTCCCTCTGAGCCTGGCCGTCCTGATAATAGTAGCGATCTTCGTCGGCGCCCTCGTCTTCGTCGTTTTCGAAGCGGCTGTAGTTGCGGCTGGAGTATTCGTTCGAAGCACGGTCCACAACTTTGTTGACCTTCTTGACAGCGTGACGCTTCGCCTCTTTGGCGATGTCGCGAGCGCCTTTGGCCAGAGTCGTCCTGTCTCTGTAGGGGTCCTCCATCTGTGCAGAGTTTAGCTGTTTGGCGGTTACAGAAGTCAGGACTCAAACGGGAGTATCAGAGGATGAGATCAGTGGTTGAGGTCAAGACGTGTGTGACGTGTGCAGTTCCTTCTAACGGACAGCTTCATTCACTCAGAGGAGAAGGAAACTATGGGAAGAAGAAACAGAGTCAAATTTTTATTCGCTACAGCAGGCACATACTATTATATTACAAAAATATAATACTATATATACAATATACTGTATACACACACATCAGCTGCAAGCATTTGAATGGTCTCAGGAATAAAGGTATAAAAGCTGTCACCGGGCCGGTATCTTTTCAAAAGGTACACCTATTAGGTTCAAGTATGTACACTTTAAGTACTAATACATACCTTTAAGGTACCAAAATAAATATTTTTGGTACAAACATGTACCTTTTCAAAAGTTACCACCCCAGTGACAGCTTTTGTATCTTTATTTCTGAGCTTTCATTTCAATCTTTCTATTCATCAAAGAATCCAGAATGTACACAACTGAAAATGTACTATGTACATGAACTGTTTTAAGTATTGATTGATAATAATAATAATAATATGTTTCTTGAACAGCAAATCAGTATATTTTTCTGTTCACCTTGGTGAATTTTCTTCATCTGCTGCCACTCTTTTTTGTGGCGTCCCCCAAGGGTCAGTATTGGGACCTATGTTGTTTTGTTTGTATTTGCTGCCCTTAGGATATATTTTCAGAAAACACAATATCTCCTTCCACTGTTATGTGAATGATATACAAATTAATGTGCCTGTCAAAACAAAGTTTCATTAATTAATTGCCAGAGAGTTTTAAAAACATGTCTGGATCCGAACTTTCTTTGTCTTGATGAAAATAAGATTGTTGTGTTTGGTCATCCTGGTGATTTGTGTGTTTGTGTAGATACACTTGGTAATTTAGCTCATCCATTTACTTTTGAAAAACTAAAATAAAGGTCCTTTCAAGCCCTACCTGCCATGTAAGGAGTTTGAAAGTGTAATTAATGCTTTCATAAGGTGTAGACTAGACTACTGTAACTCTTTATACTGTATGTTGGTTTGGATCAGTCATCTCTTTAACGCTTACAGTTAGTCCAAAATGCAGCTTCTAACTGAGTACATTACCACAATCTTAGCTGTTTAGGTCTTAGCTGCTAAAGTCCTATCTGCCTATCCACACACACGCCATTCATATAAACTCAAATCAAAAGCTTTGAATTAGTATGAAATGGCTGAACTAGCTGTGTATTTTTGAATAGTTGTAATTGTGAAAGCGTTGCAGATCTCAGGTGTTCCTGCTCGTGTGCCCTGAAGAACCACAGGAGAGCCATAAATCAGACTGGCACAGCGGGCAGAGGACAGAGAGCCCAGTTTAACTGCATTCACACTGTTCACCTCCACAGGAAGAGACGTGGACATGAACAGCACAGAGTCAAAGAAAAATGAAGCAGAGTAGACACGGACACTTCTCACACATGTGTGTCTGGAGGATCTTCACAGGATCTCAAACAAAGCATTGCAGCATTGCAGCACCATTCCTCTCTCCAGCAGAAACACAAACACGCTCATCTCATTTTATCTCCTCACATCTGAAAAATAAACACACACACACTCGCTTTCTCTGAACCCAGTAAACTCAGCGAATCTCTTTGAAAATGATCAGTTGCTCTCACAGATACCAGATATCCCTGAGAATGAGAAAACCAGACAATATGAGAGAGAATTTTCTTTCTGTGATGAAGACGCCCACAACTTTTTAATTCAATACCACAGTAAAGTACATCAATACTGTCCTGTCCTTCCACCCCAAACACTTCCATATGATTTGGTAAGTCACACAAAGGCTCTATTCTATTCTATTCTATTCTATTCTATTCTATTCTATTCTATTCTATTCTATTCTATTCTATGTATAAGAGAATTAAGATTACAGGAAAGGTTCCAAAGAACAAGAACATTCTAAATGAAGAACTTTTTATTTCCTTTAGTTATGGTGTTTTAGTCACTAAAACAAAAAAACCTTAAATCCAAAAAATAAGATATCATTCATCAACAATATACAGCCAAAAATAGTTCCTGACAAGAACAAGCTGAACCTAAGAATGACTGATCAGCTTTATTTATTTTTTTGCAGAATGTTTTGTGCATCTTGATTCGAGCTGAAATTTGATAACCGCAGATGAATTTCATTCTGGCCAATATGCTGATCACCATCAGAATATGATTAATAATAATTAACTCTGGCATTTGTAACCCAAATATCTGAGACACACCTGAGAATAACTGCAGACTCTGATAAAATCATTTACAGATTTGTTTCATTTATTTATTTCTCCATTCATTTATTTATTTACATTTATTTGTAATAATAACTAATAACTAATTAATGAATATGCATATAATATTTTTAATATATTTTTATTAAAACACAATGTATTAATTTGTTTATTATTTATTATACAATTCATATTTTTTTGTAATGCATATTTTTATAGGTGTGTAAATAATGAAATAAATTAAAAACAAATATATTTATCTATAATATATGTAATTGTGTTTTATTTTTTTACTATTAATTTATGAATAAATTATTCTGTCACAAAGATAAATTCCTTGTGCATGCAAGCTTACTTGGCAATGCATCTCATTCTGATTGAGTATTAAAAAACTGTGGCGAGACCTGATTCATCTCAAATGAATTGTTTCTGAAGCAGTTTAAAGACTCTAAATGCATCAGCATACTCCTCAGTGTAACATTCAGCACAGTTATTTATAAAAACATAATTAAAATGTCAAAGCACATGAAGACATGAAACAACAAATGAATGAAAGGATCTGATCTTTTAGGAATGATTCAATGTTTTAGTGGAGTCGTGCATTTTGCCTCTTTTCTGAAAAACCAGCGAAACCTTCGCCTGTCCAGATTCAGCCCAAACAAAACGAATGCTTCTCTAAGAGTTGTGTTTCACGGGCCGCTGATGCTGTCGGAGAAGCCCTCATTAATCATGGAGGGGAAGACACACACGAGCACTTTCCCCCTCACACACTATTCAGTGTGCACTAACTTAACATGAAATACTGTAAGTAGACGTGACGTGACATATCTGACCCCACAACAACACATCAATCGATCAATCACGAATCAGGTCAAACCAAAGCAGCATTTTCATTAAAACACATCCAGAAAAACTCAAAACGGAACGCTGCGGCACCAGCCAGACCTAAAAACCAGCAAAGCATGACATCATTTCCTTTTAGACCAAATAAAGGCAGTCCCTGACGTCACTGTGACATCATTGGAGGGCTGATGTAATCAATGCGACACCCGTTTTCCTGCATTAACCCCGATGTGAGCGCGAGAGGGGGAGGAACGGGACGCTGCAGAGCGCTTTGACCCTCTAACGGTGAATTGCACTAAATACAACACACACACACACACACACACACCTTTAACTCTAAATGACTAGTGCTCCACGACGTGTTGGAGTGAGTTATTATAAAGTTGAGCGAGGAAGGTCACGCTGTTTTCCACCGCCCTGATACAACAGATCTGTTCTTCATCAGACTAAAAACTGCTAACTTCTTATACAACCGAAGACCACACACACACACACACACACACTGCAGTAATGTAATGTAATGGTGGATAGCTGAAGGCTTCACTGGTCACTGGGACTCTCCAGCAGCTGCAAGGCTCTCTTACTGGACGCCTGCACAGATTGGATGAAGGCAATGGAGTGTGTGTGTATGTGTGTGTGTGTGTGTGTGTGTATCTAATGTAGATTCCTACAGTTTGAGCTATAACATATACAGTAAAAACATACTCACAACTTGCAGAAACGGCATGATGTTATGAGCTAAAATACATAATAGTTAGGCTTAAAATACTAATATTAATTCAAGTTTATTTGCATAGCTCTTTTCACAATACAAAGCAGTATTGCAAAGCAGCTTCACAGAAAAAAACTAAACGACTACAAAAATGAGACAAATGACCAACCATAAATACTAAAAATATATGTTGATGTAAGTAGTAAAGTGGACTGAGTCATGTTATTATTATCATCCAAATTAAAATCGGTATATAGTAAAAATTATAAATAATTTAAAGTTTTAAACAGATTAATAAACATAGAAAGCATTCGGTTAACATTGAGTCTAATATGTTATGTAATATTTATAAGATCGTATATAAGATCGTATATACTATAATTTAAAACATAAAAATACAATTCATAAGAATTCGATAAGACATGTACATATATGTGTGTGTGTGTATATATACTGTATACAACATTTTTGCCATTTATTACAGAAAAATATGAAATTGTACTCTATAAAGACTTAAAAAGTTATAGTTGTTACATTACAGAACAAAAAAGTAAATCAATAAAAAGTTGACTGCATGTTATATTATTACATTGTGTGTAAAGTGAATGTCTGTGCTTTACTGTCAGTGGCTCGGACTACAGGTCAAAGGTCACAGCTCTGTGTGCTGGGAGACACTCCACTGATCAGCTGACACATTCATAAATAAGAGTGTTAGTGAGAAACAAAAAAGGTCTAATGTAGCTGCAAGCAAGTCCATAACCCAGAACTGATTATATACTGACAGAGCAACTTATTTAAATGAGTTAACTAAAGCTGCTACATCATATTATTTATTATTATATGTTATATATACATATTTACATTTATTAATATCATTTCTTATATCTTCTTATATTTAATATACATATATAGATTTAATTTATTATTATTCTTTTTATATTTATAGCTTTTTAATTTAAAATACTTTACATATATATATATATATATATATATACACATATTAGTGTTGCCAAAAAATTAATTGCACCCCAAATTTTTCTGTATTCTGTTTATATTTATTATGTATATATATATATATATATATATATATAAATACATATACATGCAGTATTTTATTTTTGAAAATATTTACATGCATTTAAATGTCTATACTTATATTCAGAGTCAAATATATTTAATATATAAAAACAACATATTTTTGCATAAATATATACATGCATTGGTTCTGTCAACACTGCACTGGCTCCCTAACAAACATTGTATAGATTTTAAAATCTTTTTAATTCCTTATAAAGTAGGGCTGGGCGATATGGCTGAAAACTGTATCACGATATCAGTGTTTCATATCGGTCGATATCGATATGTATCGATG
>JAUCNO010002291.1:0-12771 GCA_032353835.1 Enteromius viviparus
AATATACATAACGGATCAGCAAACTAGACATTTTTTATTATATTAACAATATTACAATTTCTGTTAATAATAATTGGCTGCCCCCCTGCAATACCGTTGCAGCCCACAGGTTGAAAACCACTGTACATACTTCATTTTTACCCCATGTAGAACACAGCAGTACAGCTAAGTTTCAAGCATTGTTTAAAAAATGAATAAATAAAATCTCATATGCTGATTGAAATACATGCAGCCAATTTAAGACTGATTGTTGTTGTTTTCTCCTTCTAGCTTTGAAGTCCATCTACTCCATACGGAATATGATGCGGAATTGCCCATTTCTTATGGAAATAAGTTGGATAGGAACACTCACAGAGCTGTTGGCTGATCATCAATGAACTCAGTTCCATAAAGAACTTAAGGAAATAAGTATCTTTCAACGAGGAAGGCCTGATAGTTGTTTTTATTTTCAATATGGCGGCAACCGAGGCTAATGCAGAGCCTGTCCAAGCAGAAATTGTCGAAAACAAGGCAGAGGTAGAAACCACAAGTCCAGCCCCAGCTTCAACAGAGGAAGCCCCAGCTTCAACAGAGGAAACACAGCCTTCTACTGAGGCACCACCAAGCACAGAGCAACCAGCTGATAGTAAATCTAAGCCAGCCTCTGAAAAAATATGGGACTCTTTTTTAAATAAAAGTGGGCTTGGAAAAGTAATGGGAGGGAAGAAAAAGAAGGAACAGCAGACAGGAGCTGAGGATACTACTGGCGAGGAGCAGGATAAGGTCTCTGGCCAGAATGTTCAAGGGGATAATGCAGGTCCTAAAGAGCAAGAATCTAGTCAGCCAGCAGAAGCTGGCGATGCTGCGGCTGATGGGCAGACTATTGAAAAAGCACCAGAAAATGAGGAGGCTTCCCAAGAGCAAAAGGCATCTGGTGCCAAGCCAAAGCAAGGAGAGAAGTCTAGTGTTAGGGACTTCATCCGCAATCCGGTTGCTAAAATTTTCTCGCACAAAAGCACAGACAAAAAGGAGGGAGCAGGGGCACTCCAAAAACATGGCAAGGTTCGGTCAAAATCATTGGACCGGCTGGAGGATGCTGATGCCAGTACAAATGTGGCAGACCAAGCAGAGGAGCCTCCGACTGCAGATGAGCCAGACAAGTCTAACCCCCAAACAATGAAAAACATGAAACGCTGGCACTCTTTTAAGAAACTCATGGCTCAGAAAAGTCACAAGAAAAGCACAGACGAGTCTAAGGATGCTGATGGAGCAGAAGGAACCAGTGCAGATGGAGCTGGAGACAGTGGGACACTGGATTCCGCTACAAAGTCAGAGCACTCTGGACAAAAAAGGTGGAAACTAAAGAGATCCTGGACATTCCAAGGTCTGAAGAGAGATTCATCCGTTGTTGGAATCCACAAACCAAAGGACAAAGACTCTTCAGATGTTAAAGACGAAAACACCCCAGAGGCCGAAGAGGGGACGGAAGATGTAAAGGTAGCCAGTGACGTAGAAACACAGGAGAAGAGTAACGCTGAGGGTGAGGGTGAGGAGGAGAAAGGAGCAACTGCTACTACACAGCATGCAAAATCGGTGGACCAGCATGCAAATGAGATCTGGACCTCTTTCAAAAAACGAGTTATTCCCAAATCAAAGAAGGCAGCTGACTCTGGTGGTGTAGAAGAGGAAGCAGCGGGTGAGCAAGAGCAGACTGATGAACCACAGGCGGGTAAAGACTCAGGCAAGACAGCCAAGGCAAAAAGGACACACTTTAACCGTGCTGTGTCACTAAAGAACTTTATACTGCGAAAGGGAAAGAGCACCAGCATGGACATGGGAGAGGGTGCAGCAGCCCAGAAAGATGGAGATGGTACAGGTGAAAGTGAGGCTAAAGACGTGGATGGCCTTGATGATGCAGCTGGGGCAACCGATGTCCCACAGACTGATTCAGAGGAGCAGACTGTGGCTCCGAGTGAGAGCAATAATGAAGCTCAGGTGGCAAGCGAACACAAGAGTTCTGATGGAGAGGAGAGGTCCCACACTAGTGCACCATCTGATCAGCCATCAGACAAGTCTCACGTAGCGGATCCAGCACCAGACGTTGAAGGCCAGACAGAGCCGAAAGCCAATGGTGAGAATGGATGCTCGGATGCTACATCAGAGGACACAGCAGCACACAATCATGAAGCAACAACCCAGAATGACGTAAAGGATGAGGAGACCAACCAGGAGACCATAGACTCTAGCGGCAAAACTTGTCAGAAGGACGGGAAGATCCTCAATCAAGATGGGAAGTGCGATACTGTCAATGCAGTTGCCCAAAGCGGTGAGTGTGAAGCTCCAATTGACTCGAGAGATCAACAGCAAAATGGAAATGACAAAGCAGAGTCTAAAGTAGGAGTAGGTACTAGTGTTGAGGTAGAGACCGGGGGGGATGGGGCCTCTCAATGTGGAGGGTCCCTTTCTGGGTCAGCGAAGAACAATACAGATGAACAAGAGGAGGCCTTGAAGAGGATGTTCTATGAGGTTGCAGCTTCCATCGTTCGTGCAGTTGTATCGTCAGCCACTGAACAGTTAGCCAAGGAGAAGGACGTTCTGGACAGTAGTTTGAAGTGTTCCCAGTCTGAAAACAATAGCAGTTACACAGATATCGATGTCAGTTACTGTCACAGAGAAGTTACTTTAAATCAGGGATCTCTGTATTGATCCTTGGCGGTCTTGAGCACCTTCATCTGTGTTTGTGGGAACATGTTTTGGTGTTGTGGACACATGTCAAAAAGATATCGCTACATTCCATCACCCCTTTAAAACGTCGTGAATTTTAGGGTCAGTGAATTCTAAGGAAGATACAGGTGGTTTAATTGAGCTGTTGTGAAGTTATCCAAAGTAGCAATTTGTGTTTTCTCAAGAAGTTATATATACGTAAAGTTAATTATATGTAAAGGAAAGATTCCAGCATGTCTCTATGTTAACGTGGAACCACTAAGTGTTTTTGAGGTAGAGGTTTTTCACGATACTGTCAGATGCAGTTGTTTAGTGTTTGATGTTCTGTATTATAAAGGTCACAATTTATTCTGGTGAACCTAAATGAACCTCTTCTCTGTGACAAAAATGTGTGTATAATGAATGAAAATTGAAAATGTAGAAATATATTGTAATATATTCTGAAATCTCTTCTGTTATCATTTACCAGAAAAAAAGGCGGGAAACGTGTGACGCCACACAAAGAGGATTAGATCTGCATGGGATTCGTTCAGCGAGGAGCTTTGCCCCCCTTCCCCCCAAAATATGGAGTAATCACATGTTTACGCCACGATTCACCATGGTGAGAGGTGCAATCCACATAGTTTAAAAAAAAGCAAATCTTGAAAAGCAATAATTCAGAATCATCAATCAGTGCAGTTCTTGCTACCATTCCATCACTGTAAATGTTTTACCTGTCTACTAGTCAGATTTTATATTGTCATAAATGACATTCCTTCGAAATGTTAATCTCAATGATCACAAAGTACCGTGATCATAAAGACTGTTAGTTTTATATTAATTGCCATTCTGTTTGTAGTTTTCCTTTGACTAGATATATGTGATACAGACACATTTGAAATAACAGCCCACCAGACTGCCCCCAAATTGTGAATTCAATACGGAATGTGCTCTAATCTCTGTGTTTTTGTTTTTAGACTGTTATCTTGTGTACATGAATAAACCACCATTAAACATTAAGTTCTTCTCCGGGTTTTCTTGCCGATTACGCCATCAGATTTTAGAAAATGCTGACTAATAACAGATTAACTGGGTTGGCCATTTGGGGCAGTTGTAATATAAGACTCAGCCAATGCAAATCAGGGGAGCGAATGTTTAGTTTGCCTCCAAAAATACTGCTTCACAAATAGTGCGTAATTTGGGAACATGCATTGCATAAAACCCCTAATATGAACACTGTATTATGGCAAATGTTCATTTATATTGGATTAATTTACCTGCAATTTAATATCCTACTCTCAATATTTGTATTGCGCTCACGTGATTATGACTGTACCATCCTTGACAACCATCACACACTGTCAACTATTTACACTGAATCATATTAATATTTAGAACGTTAAATGCAGCTTAACAGAAATCCTAGCAACAGGTAAGGTGCAGCAGTCCCAATAGCTCACTGCGGGGTCAGGGTTAATGAAGAACCGCGTGGAAGTATTAACAGATAATGAGCTGACTTAACAGGGACAAACCAGGACAGAGATATTGAGACTGTATTGGCAAGTGGGTAAAACTGACACTCTTTTGAATGTGGCTTTGAGAAGAAATCAATACATATCGACAGCACGACCCCGGTGGACTTCACAGACTTAGCATAGTCAAAGCATTATGTCTCTTCTTACATGCCAAAAAGGGTCAATAACATTTTTACTGTTTGTTTTGGTATAAAAATACTTTTATTTGCAACAGGCATTTGCTAAATATACTGTGGCCATCTTATAACTGGGGGGAACAAAAAACAACCATCTCTGCCCTTTGTTTTAGACAGTGTTGAGAGACAAAACTCTTGCAACCTCATTTTCCCTCGTCATTTAACTGTACCCAGCCGAGTGTTTATTAACTATGACACAGAGCATTAAAAACTCACGTCAGATAAATCCATTGAAAGGCAATCTGCTTAATGGTGCACAGGCCAACATGATGACACTTAATGGCCACTTTTGCTGAAAATACCACCAGGTCACAGAGGTACTGTTAATTCGTGAAAGCATACTGACGAATTAAAGACAACCAGAAGAGAGAGCTTTTATCTTTTTAAGTTTTCCCATCTTTATGTAATTAATAAGAGGATTGTTGTGCTAAAGCCTCTTAGTGAAAAAGCACAATGCACAAACAAATGTGTTTTAATCACATTTTGCACTGCAGATATGTAAACAACAGTTAAAGGCAATTTACAGTTATGATTTAAGAAACTCTTACACCATATTATCTGAGAAAATATAAATACAAACAGGCAATTAAAAATAAAACAAAAGTCCTTTAGTGCGTTACCCCCATCGTCACATATTTACAGACACTGCTTAAGAAAAATGTTTTGGGATAAAGCAGTTGTGCATGGTCGTACACATATTATATACATTACATACATCTTCACAGATCTACTCCATTTTGGACATCTCAAATTTTGTAGTCATGATCTCCTGAGGAGGGAAAAAGAAAGAGAAAATCAAAATCATGAAAGGAAATCAATGAGTGAACCATTTGGAGAAAAAAAAGCGCTGTGCAAGACGATGAAATTCCTCAAATAAATAACACGGTTACACAAAAACCTATTAAAATCCTGCGATTTTTTTGTAGTATGTAATCTCTGATCTCCTCTTTTAAGAGATTTGTCCACGTTGGCTGCTGTTCGATTTACGAACACATCCAATGTTAGCTTAAGTGAGCTCTCATTAGTCAGACAAAACCTCCAAAGCCTCAGCGCTCCTTTTGTTCCAAGCAGAAAGAAAACAACCGACGGAGAGGGAGCGAGGGTAAACACTGTGACGTGAGGGGCTGAGAGCTTTCTGCTCTACTTTAGAAGCTCAAAGGGTGCCCACTGCTGGCCAATCAGAATATGAGACACTTACCTCGTCTGAGTCTAGCAGTGGCGGCAGTGCGCTGCAAAACAAAGAGAAGGACACGTCAATGACACGGCTAGAAGCTTTACAGGCAAACTGATGACACGTTTGGGTGTGCAAATAATCACTGACATACTGAATAGTGCTATTAGCGTTTGTGTCTATTTATCATTCCAACCATCATTTTTATACACACATGACTGCCTGGACTTACACATCAGCCATTGATGAGGGAATATTCTCCTCGACCCATTTGAGATCTTCATCCTGGATGGAATATGAAACAAATTTACCATGACATCACCAAAAACATGCAGCATAACAATAAGCAATTGTTTTCACACCGCATGATGTTTTGTATGTAAAAAGCATGTCTAATTCTTTATATTGCAACATGGCATGTTGATTTTCATGAAACAATTCTATTCTTTAAGCAGACTATTGTTATGGATTACCACTTTGCTGGGTTTTGCACTTCCGTTGGTCTCTGGTTTCATCCCTCTCATTTTCACACCCTCTGTGAATTCAAGTTTAACTGGTTAGAACCGGCTAAACACAGTCAAATAAAAGCACAGCAAACAAAGGCTGATAACCAGATCTGCCCGACTTGATAGGCAGCATTCAAGTGTGCTAATGAAATGTAAACTGCATGTCATTTTTAAGTTGGCATTAAATGAAAAATGACCTTATTGTCTAAAAGCGTGCTATAGATCTTGTTGCGAACGTTTCTCTATGTGTGTGTTTGTTTAAAAAAAACTATACTATTAATATTTTGTTTAAATGACATAATTTGTTGAAACTTTACCCATCATTTAGTTTGTTTAAACCTATCCCTGCAAGCTCATGCACATCTGCCTCCACTTTTGAGCTCAACATCCAGTCATCAATCGTGACAATTCTGTTTCATCGTCAAATACATCCTATTTAGTGGAAAGCGAAAGACAGCTTGTGAAGATCCCCTGTGCAGAATTATTTCTCCATCATCTTTAAATACAGGCCACTACTTTGGTCTCACACCTGCTAAGTTTTTAATTAAGACTCTAACCGAAGGCTTCATTCATTAGCTGCTCCTCTTCTTCATCCTCGCTAACCTCATCCACCAGTGGACTGAAGGCATACCTGAAGGGTTCAGAAGCACAAAGATTGACAATCTTGTTTCTGCTATTAAGAGGAGTGGAGTCGACACATAGATAGAGGTGAAGTGCTTTACCTCTGGTTGTTAGCTGATGGCCTCCATAAGAACATGATGACAAGCAGGATACTAGAGAACAAGAAGCGCCAGAAGGCATCATCTATCCACAGCTCTCTCCAGTCCTACAAGAGTAGTTATGAAGGCATCATTAAAAGTATGAGTTTAACTAAAAACATATTCATTACATATAAAAAGAAAAGGCTTACAGATTGGCACTTGGATAACTTGAAGGTCTTCGTTGTCCACACAATAAATATAACAGAAGCTGAAATAGAAGCAGAATTTTATTATAAGAACATGTGGGGGAAGAAAGCAAGCAACATATACGTAAATGATAAAGTTTTGGAATAAAAAAGATTTCTAGGTTACAATATTTTTGGGTGTCCTTGTGTAATTGTACATAATAATAATATTAATTAACTCCATGTATTTACTATATGGTTAAGGTTTGGCTCTGGATTACATGCATGCAATTCTGAAAAATGTATTGTTATTATAATAGTACATGTAACGTAACAAGGACACCTTAAAATAAACTATTACTATTTTTTAAAAGGCATATCTTATGCTCTGTAAGGCTGCTTTTATTAGCTCACTAATACTTCATTCATTAATGTGTTTACAGTTACCAGCTATAATAAATATATTCATGACAATTCAAAAAGAATTGAAAGAAATCTTTAACACGGTAATACAATTATATTGGGAAATATTATTTCTGTTCAAAATGAGTGTTTCCTATTAACATTTTAAATGGTCATTTATTCCTATTATGGCAAAAATTAGTTGTGACTAGTCATTACTCCATTCTTTCGAGCCACATGACCTTTCAGAAATTACTCTGATATATTGATTTGGTGCTCAAAAGCGTATCTTATTACTCATATTGAAAACAGTTGCGTTGCTCAATATCTTTGTTTTCTCAGGATTTTTTTTTTTAGTATTTATTAAGAATAAAAATCTTTTGTCTTACTAACCCCAACATTTGAACGGTAGTGTATCATTAAGGAAATATTACTGCGTGCAAGTTTTCTGTAAAATGATAGTTTGAAAACTTGTTATCCTAAATATAGCAAGAAATATTGAATGTCCCCAATTACGACTCACTTTCCATTAATAAATCATGTAACCCAGATGTTTGACACAGACCAATCATAATTCAGTATGCGAAAATTACACAGACATTAATCACTGGCAGTTTCAATGCAGTACTGTAAAGACACTTTGCACAATAATTTAGTAGTGCGACGCATATGCTCACCGATAACAGCGAATATGAGAGTATTTGTGAAGTGTCGGTAAAGGGACAGCTTGACCACGTTTCTCCTCAGCCGAAGGAGCTTCATCGTCTGGGCCAGGCTAATGAAGATGTGACTAAGTGTCAAGGACTATGATTTGATCACTAGGGCTCAGCAACTTCCCGTTCATGCACAATCTAATTCAGTTTACTTTGCAGTGAGAAAGAAAAAAAAAAAACACGAAACTGTATAGAGTCTTCCTGACTGTAAACATGCACAGGTTTGTCTTTCAGGTGTCCTCAAGCTTTACAAGTACAGAAAAACCCTGAAATCGCAAAGGAGAACAAAAAGAGGGGTATTCAACATCCCACATATGCAGGGCCACTGTTACACAACCCATTAAGAGAGAAAGAGGGACACGAACAGCAGTGGAGAAACGTAGGATATCCACCAGCAGAGGGTAGAGTCGAGAACAGCCAAGGGGATGGCAGCCAGCAACACCAGGTCATCTTCAGCCTGGCAGAACAATACAGGGGAAGAGAGAGGGAAAAGACAGAGAGAGCCAGGGAAAGAGAGAGAGGAGTAGCACCATCACACACACACACACACCACCATCAGAGGGACCTACATAGAGCTGGGCGATTGCCTATTTATAATATTCAGTACCTTAATGTTTATGTATTTGCAGTCTTCAGTGTTGCATGATCCTTCAGAAATAATTCTAATATGTTGATTTGGTGCTCTTATTATGATCAAAAAACAGTTGTGCTCCTTATTTTTGTAGAAATTAAACTTTTTTTTTTACAGGATTGTTGGATAAATAATCATTTTTTTGTTTCAATTTAAAAGTCTTGCACTTCTGATCGTTTTAATTCATCGAAAAATGTCTGAACAGTAGTGTATGCAAACGTTACTATTCCTAAAACAGTAATTTTTCCTATTTTTATGTATTAGAATTGATGTACCGTTAAACAGAAAAAAAAACAGATGTCACCAACTACTTTTTTTCATCTCCAAATAGTGTTAAAACACCTACTATGGTGCTTAATGTTGCAATCAGAGTCATGACAAATACAGCTTAACATTTATAACAATGCCCAGCCCTATACTCGTACATTGCAAATCCATAACCACCATTCAGCCCAACAAAGGTAGATCACGCTACTAGCTTTGAGGCAAGACTGAAAAGAGCTATTTCATAAAGCATGCACACCACCATAACATGAGCCAAAGAAATAGAGAAGCGCAAAGAGAGACTCAAATGTCCATGGCTTGCTAAAAAAAAAAAATTGGACAGAATGCACTGCGTTGTGACTGCAGCAAAACAATAAAAGTTGGATGTACCCGGTTCAACCCACTTTCATTTCCATTTATCAGTCACTGTAATAACAGCACAAATTGAACACACAGTCTCAACAGATGATCGACTTGTGAAAGGATATCCACCACACTATACAAGAATCAATGAGGGCCATAACAATGTCACAAAGCAGCCTGCTTGAACCACCGTGCTCCTGCGAGAGAGAAATGTTAAACTACATTTGGTGCAGCATCGTCATTATGTTAAAATAGGAGGTTTGTCACAAAGGTGGACATGTTTCTCTACTGCTCACTGTTTTTCATTTTTATTAAAATTGCGTTCAGTTTCAGCTGTGACTCTCTCCTTACCGTGTTGACTCTCAGTACACCTTCTATGATGGAGAAGATAAGGTAGAGCAGTCCTACTCCCACCACCCTGTGCAGCAATGCTCCTAGTCTTGGTCTGCAGCAAAAAGGCGGAGTTATTGAAAGAGAAATGACAAAACTATGCAGAATAAGCTGTTATGCAGCAAAAGCTGTTCTCAAAAGAATTAAAGTAATGTGTGAAAATAACATAAAATAACTTTTCTATTTAAATATATTTTAGAATGTGATTTCATGGTTACTCCAGACTTCAGTGTCACATCAGTGATTATCAGAAATGAGTCAAACATGCTAACAATATTAATTGTCAATGTAAAAAACTAAATACTACAAGAATGTTTTCACAATGTAGTAACAAAGTGTAAATTTGATCAAATTAATGGATTCCTGCTTTATAAAAGTATTACTTAGGCCGGATTTTAATCTATTTTATTCAACTGCTTTAATATATTACTGCTTCGAAAGCAACTTACTTGACTATGCCATATCCAAGGCTAGCAATGATGACCAGCACTCGAGCCAGGGTTCTCTTTACAGCTGAAAGCACCTCTGCAAACACCACTGCACCTTGAACTGCACACACACAAAAAGCACCATAATGACTACATTTACTATGGTAACCTTATCAATGTTCAGTGGCAAATGTACACAATCAATCACATCAAACATGTGCCTGGATTTGATAATGGACCACAATACCATACTGTAGACGTAAACCGTTTACTCTTGTGTTAATGACAAAGCAGCTTTATTTTTACATTTGCTACTAGATTATTTGAAATAATTATAAAAATATTGAAAACTAAATAATTAACAGCCCTCGGTTTTCTTTACAATATGCATGACCTATGACAGAGCTGGGAAGTAATTTATTACATGTAATCTGGATTACATCATCAGATTCCAAAAATTAAGTACTTGATTAGATTACATTTTAATATACTTGTCATCAGAATACAGTAACCTTTTACTGATTGAATGAATACATGTTATTTACACAATAGCAATACATTATTCATAATTTACTGATTCTCCTTAATTCCTCTTAATCTATGAAATTTTCCTTTTTTAAAAGCCTTCTGCCTAAATAGGTTATAATTAATAATCACATTAGCACGTTCATTGCTTTTTGACAATAGCTAATGGTGACATAACACGCAGGTCAACAAATGTTTACTGTACATTTTTTTTTTTTTTTTATAGTTTTCATTTTAGAATGCAATTATTTACATATTCACTTTTCATTAAACTCACTCATTAAATTTGATTATATTACCTAAAATTGGTAATATAAACGATTGCCTTACTATAATTTTTGTCATGCAAGTTGGAATCATTAACAGACTACAATTTTTAGATAATCTACACATCTTAGCCCATAATATTTTGTACAGATCTCATGCTGAAACGCACAAAAAAACACAAAATTTCAGCAACAGACACACAGTATGGTCTTGTCTGTGAAATCAATAGTGCTGTCAAACGATTAAGTTTTTGTTTACATAATACATACAGTATTTATATTTATTGTGTGTATATTGCTATGTATTAAATATATGTATTTATAATATAAATTATATACAAACAGACATGCAAATATTTTCTAAAATTCACAGTATGTGTGTGCCTTTATATATACATAATAAATATACACAAAACACAAACACATATTATGCAAAAAAAATAAAAATGCAAACAATACATACATGACATTATTTATATTCTTATATCATATATAAATATATTTAACAAATATAAAAACTTTTTTCTGAAATGAATGTATAACCATAATAAATATACACACTTATATTATGTGAACAATATTAATCGTTTGACACCACTAGAAATTAGCAAATAAAAAAAAACAGTTTTAAGTCGTGTTACCTGAGTGGCCATCGTAACGGATACTCTGGAACTCTGCATAGTAGACTGCCTTCTCAAACATGCCCAGAAAAATCACTCCTCCGATCCAAAACTGAATCCGAAGCAGGTCTCTCCAGTAACACGCAGACAGAGCCAACCACAGCACGCCCATAAGCACATAGATGATACACATCACCATGTAGAACTGCATTAAAAGAAAGACATGAGTGGAAGCTTTGTAAACGAAAGAACCTAATAAAATGTTTCTACTGAGCATTAAATAGCTACTGCATTTAGACAATTAAACAAGACACACAAACAATATACTCACAATCATCAATGGCCATTCAGATGCTGAGATGTACTGATAGTCGCCGTGCATCCTGACCTCCACTGTATAACATATATTAATAAAAGAAGATAAAATTTAAATACATGTCAAAATATGAATGATAATGCATTTATAAAATGTGTTAGTTGTACGTTATTTAAAGGCCCCTTGTTATCACAGCAGGCTGTTCTTGCTCATAAGACATTATAATGGCTATAATATAAACCTCATTATTAATGTTAAGGCATACGCAATTATAATCTTACGTTTAATGCTTGATTTAATTTCTTTGGTAGGTGGAGGAATTGCCTCAATTTTGATGATGAACATATAGGGGCTGTCTTCCCAGGCTTGCGCCACTGCAGTGTTTGATTTAGACCGTACTTGCTGCAACAACAAAATATGCATGTTAAAAAAACAAAAAAAAAGAGACACATTAACCTTTTGTATATCATGATTCTTTCTGTGCTGTAATACTCACCACATTCTCCCCTGAGGAAGAGTTTTTGCTTTTTGGAGCACTCGATGAAATTGTTGCTGCAGCCTGATCATGCAAACATTTGAAACAGTGAACTTCATAAACCTTAACAATAAAATTAAAATTATCTAGTAACCACGCATATTTTTTTTCCAAAAAAATGCAAACATGTACATCCATCCTGGTCACATATTATTGCATCACAGTTTCTGCTGTATAGAATTTTTTTTTTTATGTTGGTCAATAGTATGTTATAAGTAGGTGAAATAACCACAAATATCAGAGCATGTCCAAACATCTCAGGGACCCCCAAATCACTTCAGACCCCAGAGGGTTGACATATTTTGCTCTTTTCCATACAGTGAAACTAAAGGATGATTTTGACAGCAAAACTGTAAAAAGAA